>DWLS01001806.1:0-20176 GCA_018246255.1 Pachliopta kotzebuea
GACTGTAAGAGAATGCCTTGTGGCATTATGTCCACCTTTTTGTTTACTGTGTCTCCCATGTACATAATGTTTTTCCTTTTTGTTGTTATTATACAAATAAAGTGTAAATAAATAATTATATTTATTCAACGAAGCGACGAGACGATAACTGGATAGTAAGTGATGCGCTTGTTTATAACAACGCGGCTCTGGTTAAGATGGTATACACAGCACGATATTACGACCGACCGCTTGAGATGTAAAATGTTTCGTTATACTAGTAATTTCACTAGCATACAGTTTCCTTCAAACCGGAATAACTTACTGTCTGGCGGTAGAAACAGGAACTGCGGCGGTACCTACCTATACGTCTACCATTAGTAAAGTCGGTTTAAGGTATGTAATATATATATATAATAGTTCAAAATCTCAAATTGAAATGTTATACTATAACAAATATTAAATTTGTGTACTTATTTAGGAAAAATATTTTGAAGAATTTCGTGCTGTATTACGAGTGAAAACTCCTTCCTGTTTGCATAGCGAGTTTGAAAGGGACCCAATTTGGGTCAATTTCTTCACTAGTACCCCGCTTGTCCGTATCACCGGGATGAACTTTTATTGGGCCCCTACGTCCCGGATCACGGGATGCTGTATTGTTTACAAGCCGTTCAAATTTATATATATCTATCCCTATGAATTCGGAACGGATTGATAGTTTATGATTTTCTATTCAAAATGATTCTACAAACCAACTTGGCTTTAAGCTAAATTAAAATAATAAAAAAAATCAAAGGAGATAAAGTTCTAAAAGGGCGCAGGACTTCTTTAGAGGAGCTACATTATGTTGCTAGTTTATTGTAAGAAGCGCAACTGTAAAGTACAAACAAATTATGTGAACATTGTATATAACTTAATTGCTTAATATCATTAAATAAATTATGGCCTGGTATCCCATTAATAATGAAACCACACTAAGCGTACCACTAGGATACTACAAGTAATAGTTAACTAATTCTTGGTAGGTTAGATTGTAAACAATACAAAGCTGTAGATGATCCATGGGGTGTAAGGGGTCCCACACAACTCACTGGACCCAAGTCAATCTAATCTGCTTGAAGTGAACTCTGCTTATCAACAAACGAGGCTCTAGTTTCCCAGCAATCCGCATTGAGCCTGCGGACATGTATCGGCTGATGATGAGATATTCCGTAATGACTGCAAGATCTAGATATCGAAAGTAGAACTAGAGAGTATGTAAAAGAAGGAAATAGGATTAAGGAATGAAAATAATTAAAATTAAAACGATATAAACGAGCCCTGGCCCACACTGATCAAGGGAAGGGGAACGAACAAAAAAAAGATCTAAACATCTATCACCTCAATCCTATTCTACACTCTTTAAAAGTGTAACATTGTGGAGCGTTCTGCTAAAAAGTTGTGATAAAAACAATAAATCTAAATAAGACATATAGTAAAGATCATAGGACATTTGGACAAAGGAAGTAGAGAAGAAATAAAAAGGAGAAGTAAGGATGAAAAGTAAAGGAACGATTGTAGGATCCCGATGGACGGCCGGGGCCTAACTGGCAGAGCACGATGTAAGAATGAAATAAGGGATGTAAAATAAAAGATAAAACGTCGAAAGGAAAGAAACGGAAGATTGAATATGAAAAGATGAATGAGGGTAAAAATTAAAGAAGAAAAGTTAGAGACAAAAAAGGAACTAACGAAGAAAGGAGTATATAATAATTGGGAGGCAGCTTCCACGCAAATGTACGAGTAATATAAATCAACACTTCTACATGAAGCCTGAATAGCAAATGTCAGTACACTTTGCAACGCAATGAAGTAGTGAAGCAGATCCTTAAACAAATACAAGGTCTTATCGTAGCCGTTTTAAAATCGCGGGTCCCGGGAACCGGTTTAATAAGGGTCGTTGTGTACTGTTTGTATTGGGTACAGGGGATCTCTTAATTTCGCGCTCGCGTCCTCCGTAAGCTCCGTAAACAGTGTCCCGCGCGACTAACGGCTTTCATCTGCAAGAGTCAAGGGGTACACGTTTGCGAATGTCTGTCATCATCATCATCATCATCTCATGTATAAGAGATGTATGAGTAAAAAAATATATACTTCTTTATTTGTACATTTTGAGTAAAAGATTCAAGTTATTTGGCATCTCTGACTATCTTCCAGTCTACTTTGGGTGCTGCAGAGATATTATGAGGTAGCTTATGGGATTAAAATAAAAGAATGATAATGAAAAACGTGTAAATACAAATCATCAAATTAAATTAAACACTTAACAAAGGATGAATACATATATATAGATATACTTAAAAATTAATTTATTAGGATCAAGATTTAGGGAGATAGTATATTCTAGAGAAGAATACGTTGAATAGAGAATGAAGAGTGGACAAAATGAGAGGTTAAAAACCAGTTAAATTTTATTCTTTAATTTAATTTGAATGACTTTGCTATATAATCCTCTATAACCATAAAGTGTATGTTTAATATCTACCTGCCTGTAATTGGATGGCTGTATGTTTATCGCGGAGCACGCCGCCTAACCTTGATGACTCGGGACCCCGTGTATAACATAGTTACGTGGACCCAGTGGTCCGCCCCTCCAAGTACCAAGATGTTAATCTGCACTGAATTATTTTGGGCAGAGTTTAAAT
The DNA here is from genome assembly GCA_018246255.1 of Pachliopta kotzebuea. Taxonomy (NCBI): domain Eukaryota; kingdom Metazoa; phylum Arthropoda; class Insecta; order Lepidoptera; family Papilionidae; genus Pachliopta; species Pachliopta kotzebuea. The sequence continues at coordinate 2,664 of DWLS01001806.1, forward strand.
TGAGCGCTGTGAAGTCTCGCAAATTAATTTATTCATAAAGTCCTCCGTTAATTGCACGCGAGGTGTGTACCACGCGTGGGGATAATGAAGCCATTGTTATTAAATAACGTATTACGAAGCGGGAGGGGTATAATCCGGTGATAATGAGGGTACAGATTAGTCAATTCAAAGAGGTTTTAGTAATTTAAAATAGGTGTAGGTTACACTGGGCGGACCGCGAGCAGCGCTAACCTTTATGTTTAGAGTGATATCTTCATCGATATAGGTATGTATGTCCATTACTGGTCATTGGCCTTCCCCAATAGTGGGATTTTTGGGCCGTCTACCCCCTCGCTGATCCTATGTGGGTAGGTGGGGAGCCTGAGCCTCGCTTTTTGATTAGCAGGATGTACTAAGAGCAGGGGATGTTAGCTTAGGTCCCGTGAGTTGTTGTGTCGAACCCCATATATGGGATATATCCCAAAAAGAAATCAAGGCAATGATAAACATGAGAAAAAAGTTATAATTTCATAACAATTTTATAAGTATTTTCCCTTTGTCTTCGTATTTAGACATTGTACTATTATGATTTATTGAGTTTAGTTTATTAATTTACTAGAACAATATTGTATGGTGGTAACATCATTTATTATTAAATAATCAGAGGAAGTGTCACTTTTAGTTGCCCATTTATTTAAGTAAAAACCAAGTATTCAGAAGTCTATTGATCGTTTCATTGTATTTAAATTATTGATAAAAATATTATACAATCAAAAGCCAATCAAAAGTCATAGATAGCCTGAATATTAAGGTATCTAAGCATTCAGAACTAAAAAGCTAGGATATCAGAAGAGGATAGGATGTAAGGCATCTATCACACGTTAAATGAAATCTTTTTATCGCTCTTTGATTGTTTAAGCTTCACCTGCTGTAGCACTATATTATTAAAAATATCTAAAGCACAATTTCGAATATTACTTTGTCAAGCGAACCGAAAAATAAGTACTTATTTCCCCTTAATTTATTAATAAAAAGGCTTTGAAGTTTTCCGACGGAATATAGACTTATAAATGGACTTCGCAGATTGGTTGAGTTTAGTTGAAAAGTGAAAAAAATTGCTATCGACTTTAAATCTCTTCCAATCTTCCGACTCGTCTCGGATCTCTTTTTGATGGCCGTCGATTTATGTAAAAATGGAAGTTTCGTTGACTTATTTATCGGAAAGCTTTAGCGAAATTCAAATCACTTGACGCCGACGGAAAATATATTGTACCCGGTACAAAGTATTATACAATAATATACATTAAAACTTTACCATGAAGTTTTTAATTAGGATTATAAAACGACATGGAGGCCACGTCCAGGCCTGCGTTAGATTCGGTAGAGTTGTTTCACTTTTCTTTTATCTATTTTGTTCTTTGCAGAATTGCCATTAGCTAACAGAAGTCCACTGTTGGACATAGGCTTTCTCAATTATAAGGGATGTGGGTTGTCTCTGACCACGTTGGTTGGGGAGGGACCAGAGTTTTGTTTGTTGATTAGCAGGCTGTACTCCGAACAGGTGAGCCTGGGTCCTATGAGTTACCTAGGAACCCTTACACGCTTTATCATAATATTTATGATGAACTCTATGCATATTATTAATTTCCTTTATCTTCTGTATGTTCTGCCTTGTTTTAAAACATTGTAAAATAATATTATAAAGAGAAAATCTAAATAAACATAATATAAGTAACACTATCAATGTTCCCATTGATGAGACTTCGTCATTGCGCGAACTTTTGAAACAGGGATATAGTCAAAGTCATCACACTGGTCAAGTGTGAGTTGGTTATTGTAACAAAATGTTATATATAACACATTTGTTATATCATAATTTAATTTTCGTCTCCTTTTAGACTTAAAAAAGAGAGAGAGTAAAGCATGCTAATGTAATACTACGAGTTCTAATAGAACACATTTGCATACATTATACTAATTGGGATTTATTCGCAATACACATTTAGTTGGGTGTGGTGGTGGTGTTCGCACATTTGTTACTAATTGGTACCAGCTAGTGTATACCTTGCTTTGTGCTTTATTATACTTATTTGTGCTTTATTTTGTATCAGTGCATTTGTTAGTTAAGTTATCATAAAACTTATGTTTGGCTTAGTGGTAGGAACAGCTCTTATTTCTACGGCCAAATAGTTCATGGCAACATTACTGTGTTCCGGTTTAAAGAGTGCTGTATGCTAGTGCTACTGGGGTAACGAGACTTAACACCTGACGTCTTAAGACGACGAGCATAATGTGGTGCTGTGTACATCTTAAACAGAGCCACGTTGTTATCAACAAACGTACTTACCATTCGGAGAAGTCTTTGCTCCTCTCGTGCTTTCTTTGTATAAAAAACATTTTGAAATAGACCTTATTTCCAGAAAAAATTTAGATTTTGACAAGAAATCTAGATCTACGGCCTGACCTTTTATATCACAGACTGAGATATTTCCAACTTTCCTTATAACGAAATTCTTAAAGATGTTATCTCAAATAATATTACTCGGTTTAAGTTATATATGTTTCTGTCCACTTTCATATACTTTGTATAAATAAATAAAAACACATGTTGCACTGTAAGATTTTTATTTATTTATTATTAAAATCGTTTATTGAAAACAAAAAGTTTAACAACTGATTTAAATGCGGAAACATCAAACTTTTCTAATAATAAGAACAAGAGAAGCTTATTACAGAAGGAAACAAGTTTATAGTTTCCGTAAGAGTTCGTTTCCACATAAACTATCTGGGATGAGGGGTGCCGTGGGGTTAGCCTTTTGTTGGGGCCTTCATTGGGTAGTCGCGACGAAAAAAATCTTTAATAAGAGAAGCAAACGACGGTAGCCGCAAATTATTTGATATTTATATATCAAATAATTTGCTGACCTGACGTAGATGGTTTGTATTGCGACTAACTCTATAAAAATTAAGGATAAAACTAGTAGTTGAATGTATTTTTTATAACTCGATACGAGTAACGTTTACCTGATGGTAAGTAATACGCTTGCCAATGACAAAGTTATACAAGTTAAGATGGTATACACAGAGCCACATTGCGCTTGTCGCCTTAAGGAGTAAGGTATAAAGTCTCGTTGCCTCAGTAATTTCACTACCCTTCAAACCGGAACACAGTAATATTTGAACGTTATTATTTTGCGGTAGAAATAGGAGCTGCAATTGTACCTACATAGACTGAATAGATTTATTGTATGGTACAAAATGTACTTTTGGTGTATATCTATCATGTTATATCTTTATTAGGAATCATCATCATCAGCCGATAGACTCTTGGACATAGGCCTCTCCTAATAGTGAGGGGATTTAGGCCGTCTTCAACCACGCTAGCTCAATGAGAGTTGGTAGGAAGCCAGATTCTTGTCTGTTGAGTAACAGGCTGTACCAAGAGCAAGTGAAGATGGCTTAGGCCTCGTGAGTTGTTATTTATTAGTCATAAAGTTCATTAACTATTACTGCTTTAATAATTTTCTGGGTAGTAAAACTATCAAGTTAATTATTAAACCGTTTTTCAGTCAACAATAAAAACATAAAATATTTTCAGTTACATTATACCATTTAACCGTTTGCCCTTTTTACAAAAGCAGACGCGCTACAAAGTCCGAGTGATCTGAACAAAGAGGCGAGGTAATTTTTTTTTAATTTTTTTATTATGAAAACAAGAGAAAATGCTGTGAGCGTTTAGGTCATTCAGCCCCAGGCCGGCTGTTCCTGTAACACTTGCCTCTTAATTTATTTCTCAGTTTACAAAACATTGAACGGTGGCCGCTTCGTAAAGACTTTTGTCTCTTTGTAACACCGCGTTGGAAAGTAAACGAGGCGAATTCTACTTTATGTCCGTTTTTACCTTTTTTTTTAATTGAAGCTGGTGAAACAAAGCAATTTTGCTTCATTAAATATTTTTAGTATGATCTTTGAAACAATTTAAAAGTGTTTCATAGATTTAAATCCTGATTTTTATAGTGAACGGACATTAAACTTATAGGGTTGCTGAAGTACATCAATTGTTCTTCTTAAGGAAATTTATATTCATCAGTGGTAATTCAATAAACAGAAATAGTAGAAAAGATCTAAATCTGTAATAATAGGTAGTGTAGATCGTTAGATTAAGATCTCCAACAGATTGTAACATAACATAATCGAAAATTACATTGATAAATAGCAGGCGATAATGTTTTTTAGTCTTGCTGTTAGAGGAAAACGGGGAGAACATTTCCCAAGAGGGGAAAGCATGAGCCAGCACTAGCTAAAATGCAATGTCCGGTGATCGTAGTCCATATCGGACGTTGTGGCGATTTTATAAGGAATAGGTCGGCGAAAAGAAGTATTTTTTTACTCCAAGAAGCGACGAGACGAGCAAGGAGTTCATATGATGGTAAGGGGATATGCTTACCAATAACAACGCGGCGCTGGTTCAGATGGTAAACACTGCACCACATTACGATCGTCGCTTTGAAATATAAGGTATTAAGTCTCGTTACCCCAGTAATTTCCCTAGCATACAGCACCTTTGAAACTTGAACACAGCAATGTTTATATTTTACTTGGCGGTAGAAATAAGAGCTACGGTGGTACCTACCTACATAGCAACAGAGACCTCTCACCAGTAAAGTTTCTTAAAAGAATTAATAAAGAACTAATCAGATACCCATATAGGAATGTCTGAATTATATTATTGCTATAAAAAATATCGGTTTTCCAATAATAATACAACAGTTGTTAGTTCCCCGTACTATGTTATATTAAATAGAAATGTTAGCGGCGTACGTCAAATGTAATATTACATACCGTTATCGAGTGCAAACTATTAGGAAAACGTTGACAGGGCGGCCAGGGGCAGGTGGAGGGTGGTTCCGCTGAAATCAGAATAGAATTTCGGCTGCGACCTCTCCACCCGGTAATTCCTTTTACTGCGCTCCGTCACAAAAGCCCCACCCGCCGCCCACCGGATTTGCTCTGAACTCCGCTTAATGACGTTTTTGTCTGCCCCGTCTTCCATTGCTTGTAATCTTGTATTTTGTGCAAATATTGATCTAGTTGTATGAGGGCTGTGAGCGATAAGGTGCCGGGACCCCGCCGCACCACTACACACGGATTGTGTACGGCGAAGGCGAAAAACGGATTGGTTCATTGTTTAATATTGTGAGGATTGATTTATACGAACAATGAAAAGCTGTTACGTGTTAATAGGATTATATCAGTGAAGAGGGTTAACATGTTAACACTCCGCCTTTGTTATATTTTATCATCTAACATTCGTTCCTGTACCTTGATTATTTGTGAATGTTATGTATTGATTAATTCTAAAGAGAGTTAAAATGTTAGATCTTATCTTTAAATTCGTGTACCAAATAACTAAGGATATTTTAAAGACAAGTTGTATGAGAACAAGAAATGACGGGGTCTAATTTTGTGAAAGGACACAATTCTATAACACAGATGAAAACCTAGCCCAAAAATAGAGACAACAAATACACATAACCTTTTTTCTATAGGTTTTATTTTTTTTTAATCATCCTTCCTACTAATTTTATAACACTCAAGTATTTACGATTGTATATTCTCTTTGGTCTTATTCGGATATAAAAATATGTAAAACGCTCTTACTAATAAAACCTGTACATTACATCCTTCTTACTATCATCGTACACTTCTCCTACCCAAAGAAAGTGCACGGGACATTTCTCGAAATGAAATAAGGCAGCGAGGTCCATTTGCATGAAGAATATCAGTGGTACATTAGTGGTGGGATTTCGGACCATTATCATAACAAAGTGGAGAGTTCTTCGGGCGGTGGTTTACTCTTTGTCCGTGGACAGATGCGATTATGGAATTAGCTTTTATTAGAATCATCATCGAGGCTTCCGTCGTCGGGGAAGCAGAAGGATTTGTCGGCGGAGGCTTCAATCCGCTACTGGGTATTATATTTGACGGACAATAAGATATATATTTGTTACGACGTTGCTACGATAAAATTCGGGTCTGCTAATATTAGAAAGAAGAGAATTTTTTTTAGTTTTGAGTCTAATTTCTATATTGTAGTATACTATATTGGTTTCTGAGCTGGATCTGCTATTAAACGCTTTTACTGTTTTCAATATTTATCTACTAAAATTCAAATGCAAGTTGAAGTAATTTTTGTGGAATATCCTCTGTCAAAATTTGAGCTTTTTATACTATCTAGTTTCAGGTCATAAAAGAACTATGAGAAATAAACGAAATAACAACAATGTGGTACGTGTAAAATAGAAGATAAAAGTGTAAAGTTTACACAAGCTTTTACTGTACGGAGGTAGAGTACAATGTCAACATAATACACAAATTAATGTACAAAGTTGCGAACTCACACTTAAATATACGCGGTGAAGTTGAAAGAGTATTGCGGTCAGCTCTTTGTATTATGTGGCCGTGATCGAATCCACAATGCCAGGGCGGCGGGAACATGTTCACTAATTAAAAGTTAAGCGGCTGGCTCGGACAGTCAATTTTAGGGCTTTTTGTCGAACCTGGCCCCCACGGCTCCCCGCCCCCGTGGGGTCCTCAAGTCAGCAGTAACACGGGCCGTGTTTACAGCGGGATGCAATTTGTTTGCCGGCGGCTGGTACTTTTTTTTTTCGTTCCCCTGTTAACATGTAGAGCGGTGCGCTGATTTCGAGCTGAGCGGCCGTCGGGCTCGCGCAATTTCGTGTTTGCCGCGTAAGCTTTTTTGTCGGAAAGTTCGGCTTGTTACACCGAATGAACACCCGATGTGGTTAACTGTGAACGGTGAAGGATTTTCGTGCTTTTAGTTGCGTGAGGGAAAAATAAAATTGGCAACTTTGATAGTGAATGTAGAAATTGACGACTGGCTCATTTTATTTTTAAAACTTTACGTCTGCTGCTTGACAAATTCATCAGCTGATGTAAGTCTACTGCTGGATATAGACCTCCTCCAATAGAAGAGGGAGTTGGGCTGAGCCCCTCCCATCTCTAGCCCATTGCGGGTTCGTTGGAAGTCAGAAGTTGGCTTGGCTTCTATGTGTTGTTGTGTGAGACCCTTTACACCTCTGCTTGAGTAATGCTTCACCTAAAGTTCTCTTCACCGATCAGGTCTACGGTTTTAAAGAGCTTATGAGTACTTTACTTGATCTATAGGGCAGGGTCGCTTTGAAATTTTATCTACCGTTAAAGGTCTAAGTAATGAGCACAAGTTATGTGTAAATATCCTTACTGTGACTATCTGTTGGTTTCTTACTTTGTTAAGTAAAAATTTTCTTTGGATATGATGTAGGTCTCAGTTCGTGGAGACTGTCTAGGTCTACCACGGCAGCTCCTATTGCAGCCGACAAACAGTAATCTGCAAACATTACTGTGTTCGGATTTGAAAGGTACTGTATGCTAGTAAAATTACTGAGGTAATCAAACTTAATATTTTATTTCTTAAGGCGTCTAACGTATTGTAATGCAGTGCGTATCATTTACTCTCGTTGTGTTGTCTCATAAAAAAAGTCGTTAAATATATATTCTTGCTATAGATGACAATGGAAAGATCAAAACCATAACATCCATAATCACGGGGCAAAAATACAAACACCAACAACGCCACAGAACAAACAAATAATACGTCCATCAGAAGGCTCGATAAAAACATCTCGGCGACATCCGCTCGCACAAACAATTCACGGCCGGCACTGTTTGACTAACGCACTTAAATATTTGTCCGTCTGTACGCAGCATTCGCAAACAAGCACTTGAAATGGACCACAAGTTGTCCAGTGTTGACATGAATACTGTGGCGCCCTGTTTACAGAAAATACTCTGTTGCTGCTGGGACCCATCCTCCGCCAACGTTCCGGGCGCGGACGGGACGGTGATGAGTGTAGACAATTTAACGTTGTATTTCACAACAAATTACTACTAATAGTAAAAAACACTACTAAATGAATAGTGTTATTAAAAAGGTTATTAGTTTAACTAAAAAACTATACCAATAAACATTTTTTAAAAGCTAACGGAATTGTTTAAAATTACCTCTCAAAATTTGATAATTTCGAAGTTCTTATCACATATGTATGCAAAGTTTAATTAAAAGATAACTGTCCAATTACTTACTAAGATATTAACTGAGCTAAAACACTTTAATTAGGTTAAAATAAATCCGAAATATTTGTTTAAACTGGTAAAGTGTTTGTTATTGAAATCTTATTTAAATAATAAAACTGTGTAAATAAGATTGATGTGAGTCGTTTAAATAATTACTCAATATGAAATTCATTATTTGTTTAGTATAGTTGTAGTATTAGTTTCGATTCTATGTGACTATTCATTATCACTTTGACTTTTATATGGCATAATTACTTGTCAATGACTTACTGGTATTTGGTCATTACTACCGGAGACTGTATAAGAAGCTCATTATAAGCAACTGCAATATCAACCAACAAATAATGCGTAATTATTACTGCGTTCTGATTTGAAAGGTGCTGTATACTACTGAAATTGCAGCGGTAATGAGACTAAGTACCTTTTGTCTTAAAGTGACGAGTGCTATATGGTGTTGTGTATACCATCTTAGCTATCTATATTATTATAGGCAAGGGTATCATTTATTATCAGATGAAAGCCTTGCTCGTTCTGTCGCAACGTCGAATTAAAGATGAAACATTTTCAATTTGTTATTTTTCAGTAACAAATTCTTACCTACGACACATAAGTTACTAAAGCATACTTCGTAAGTGAGCTCTCAGATTTTTAGAGAGCCATTTCACTCGCCGGGACTAGGTTCGGTATCTAACTAAATTAGAAGCGGAGACTGGAATGTACGAAGTCTTCCACTAAAAGCCGTGCTCTCGTTTCTGCTCCAAGTTTCCGTAGACACTGAAGTTTCAATTGCTGCAATATGGATAGGGCAGCTAAGTGATAATGTTTAGAATGTTACAAGTGACGTTTCCACCTGAACACTGCACGAAAACTTTCGAGTGTCTCTTCGACGTATACCGTCAACGTTTATTTCCTGCTTAAGCTTAATGAAGCTTGCGACCATTTAGTTTCTCTATATAATTATATTTGATTGAATAGTATGGCATATATTATATAATTCAAAATATAGTTTAATTTCAAAAAACCTAGGTTTATTATAAAACCTCAGTTAAAGTTAGTATATTAAAATAATCGATGTCCCATAGGAAATTTAAATAAACTCACATATACAAGTTAAACTAATCATAATGAGTTAGTTAATAGTTATGATTTTTTGTATTGAATTTCAATTTTAATTTTATCGATTTTTTTTTACTCGACGAGGCGACGAGATGTGCAAGGTGTTCACCTGATAGTGAGTGATATGCTTGCCCGTAACTACGCTGTTTAAGATGAACACAGCACCACATTGAGTTCGTCGTCTTGAGTTGTAGGGTGTGGAGTCTCATTACCGCAGTAATTTTACTAGCATACAGCACCCTTGAAACCGGAACACAGTAATGTTTTCACATTACTATTTGGCAGTAGTAACAGGAGCTGCGATGATACCTAACAAGACTGTCTCCGGTAACGGAGATCGTCCACCACCAGTATATATAAATTAATGATTTATGGTTTAAATTATCCTCTGTTACTGATGATTAGGAATTAACGGAAAGTTAAGGATATGCCAATTTTTTTAACTGGTTTTTAACCGTATGGTTTGATTTGACCTTTGTGTAATTTTTATTATAAACAAACATTTCTATTTCCTTTTGTTCAATAGTTTAATAGAAATTGCAGCTGGATGAAGATTTGATGATAAATATATCGTTTGCTTATAACAATAAAAATCTAATCATAGTTCTCTAGTCGCTTATATAAGGTAGTACGTAGTAGGTTACCGCAGTAATGTCACTAGTTACAGCGCTCTTCAAACCGGAATACAGTAGCTTAACAGTTTAGTCACTAGGTAATTGTTGTTCTCTTGTTAAATATACTAAAATCCGTGAAATTTATACTCGACGTAGCAAATTTTACAACGGGAAACTCTATCGCGAACTGTGTTTCATTTAAATTAATGTGTCCTAAGTTGTGTGTACAAATGAGAAGTTAGTGGGAACGCTTACCGGCATAGTTTGACTTCCGTGCAAGCTCGTGATGGCCGCCTGCGCTTCTTGGTGCGAGCTGAACTTTACAAATGCACAGCCTGCAACAAACAAAATGATGTGATTACTCGCATATCCACCAAACGCAAAGAATCGAATAAAACGAGAAGGAAATAAAAATAAAATGTCACCAAAGAAGATAAACAGATAAGAAGTGAGGGAAGAGTAGAAGTTAATTCGTGATAGACGAGAACAGTGTTTATCGGGTTATGGTTAAAAGTTAGAACAGAAAATAATGAACTATGGAAAGAAATGTATGTAAGGGACAAAAATGACAAAGTTAAACTCCCTGTCTTACAATATGGGGAAACGAAGTAAGTAATAAATAATGTAAATATTCAATCGCTTAATATGTAGACTGGTGATAAATGTTCTTGTAAATAATGAACTGAAGTGGATTCTCGGCAAAATTACTTTTTTGGTTATAAGTTTTAGTTTTTTTAATAATATTTTTAATAACAATCTTAAAAAGCTAGTCCACGTTTTAATAAGCGTATACAAGCTTTTAAAAAAGGAACAAAAAATTACTTATTCTTACTAAAATATTGACCTGTCACATTGAGTTTGAAGTTGCCTTTACTCTTCTCACAATTAATCCTTTTTATATGAATGTCCCCACTCAAAATTAACGGGCTCAAGGGACTTCTCAGCTTATCTTTTGCTAGCTTAAGATTGGGCTACGGCATCAGGCCATACCGACCGTTACCCAAATTGTGGACTCAGTACAGGATCAATACCACTACTACCACTAGTAAATTTATATCGAACGACTTCGCCGCTGTAATCGCGCAATAACCTTTGAAAGTTTGATGGGAACTAAAAACTTTTCAGACTTCACAATTTTTTTGGACGGGACGTACGATAAATCCACTCAATTTCCATTTGTCGCTAAAAGCCCATCCTGGGAATAAAGCCGTGCGAAATTTTGGGCGGTGGTGCCAAAAAAAAATCTTGAAACAACACGCCGGCGTGGAGGGATTATCGCTCAATTTTTCAATAACAAGCTGTCAGTGCGCAGTGGATGCTGCGGCGGGGACCGTATCAATCTTGATCCGCGCCGCGGGGGGACGGAGGGGAAGCAAGGGTGTAGGAGGAAGCGGGGGGGTCGTGTCCGCGTAATGACGACTGACGCGCCTCCCGCTTATGAGGATAGGATTACTCAAAGCCTCCAACTTGGGCCCGCAATTAAATCAGTTACTGAAACTCGGCTTGATCGTAATCTTAGATATCAGGTAATAGAGTTTATTCTCTAACAATTTTTTTTTATCTTCGATGACATAATAATCCCTGGCAAAATGTTAGTATCTTTAGTACCAAGTTTTAAACACTCTTGACCTTTGAAAGCAAATATATAAAAATGCATTCTAAGTCATTATCAATTAAGATGTTTTATTTTATTATATTTAACAATTAGCAAAATTTCGGAATCAAAACAAGGAATTGTTTTTTCTCCTTGCTTAGTTTGGGCTAAGACTATTTTTCTACTCTCTATGCTGTCGATTAATGTTTACTCTTTCTTTTTATTCCTTTCTTTCACCCTCATCCTCCCATTCTTTCTCTCTCATAATACTTTTAATTGTACCATTCTATTTCTTTTTTCTACCTTCTCGCTCATTGAGAAAGACCACTTTTCTTTATTTTCTATTCTATTCTTGTACTAATTACAATTGCTTTATTATTTTTAAAACGTATTTTATTTCACCTACTAGGTTTTGTAAGCACTAATTACTTCTGTAATTACTTTTTTCAGTACATTAATAGCTTCTAACGGCTATGGTCTTCACTCATCAGGGAGCAAATGCTACCCGCTAAGGAAGTAGTTTTTTTATATTGTTCCCTCTTTTCCTTGGCTTTTTATTTGTTCATTTCTTTGCTTTGTATAATTCTTTTATACTATTGGCTTCTCTGACTTTTTCAGTCTTCCATTCATCTTTTCTCATACTCTTACTTATTTCTTTGTCATGTCTTCCCCCCATTTATCGCGTTCTATGAGTTAGCCCATTAGTCCTTCATCAAGGTCTTATACTTAGTCCATTTCTTTTAATCTATTCCTCTCTTTTACAAATTCCTTATCTTCTTATTATAGTTTTCTCTTTGAAAACCTTTATTTTTGTTTTATAATGTTTGATGCAATTTAAAAATTTATATATTTTTTGACTTCTTTCTGCAAAACCTCAATAACATTTGTCGAATATCGTCATCACTCATCAGAGAAAGGAGGTATGTTACAAGGGCTAGACCTTCGTAGCACTCCCGTTTATTCGACTTGAACTTTCGTTTATATTTTGATGAATTATATATTTGCGGGCGGAAGCGGTTTTTGATAGGCGCTTAAATTAAATTAATACCGATTCTTAAGGCCCGGTTCTGTTTACTCCGACGGCAGCTGCAAAAATACTGACAGCGGAATAAATTGTGCAGGCCCGAACAAAAACACCCAGCACGGGGTTTCTGCCGAAAGATCCGGCTTTTTTTTTTATTTAAAAAATAAACTTTTTAGTCATATCCTTATCTTTTAAATTCTGTTGTTGTTTTTTAATTATAAGATAATAAATTTGCACAACGAAAAAAATTTCTTATTCGTGTAGGAAGCATTTCAAAAAGTATTATAGAAATTAAGTCATTTGATTTAACGGTCTACCTAGTGAAGTCACTTTAAAGTATAACTAAAAATGTTTTTTTATTCTATAACACGACGAGAAGAGCAAAGGGTTCACCTGATTGTAAGTGATAAGCCTGCCGATTACAACTCGGCGTTGATTAAGATAATATACATTGCACCAGATTGCGTTCATCGCTTTGAGTCGTAAAATGTTAAATTTCCTTATCCCAGTAATTTCACTAGCACACAGCAAACTTCTAACCGGAATATAGTAATGTTTGAACATTACTATTTGGGGTAGAAATAGCAGTGGTGTCTACCAAGACGGTCTGCGGAAACTGAAACCTGCCAACAGTAAATAAAACCAGTAAAATATGATACTGTTGTTCCTATTAATTCAGATAGACATTACCGAACTTGATTGTCACTAATTATAAATAAACATATACAAAATATAAAATAGGGTTGCTGGGGGTAAAATACAATATAGGGTGTAATCGGTTCCACACAATAACTCTCGGAACTAAAGCAAACCTCACGTGGTGCACCTTGCTACTCAATAAACGAGGTTCTGGCTCCCAACTAACTCGCGTTGGGCCAGCGTAGTGAGAGATAGTCCAAATACCCCCTCTATTGGGGGAGGCATATGTCCAGCAGTGGACGTCTATCGTCTGATGATGTGGCAACAACACATTGATACAACATTGGTGCCTCAAGAGAAGTGCGTATCAATTTGTTCTCCAAGGCCGGCAGCAGCCACGGCAGTTCATGACCGTCTATGATCACTTTCCTTGTGTACTGTTCGCTCCTTTTTCCACTTTATAAAAAAATCATATTAATCCTTACTCGTTTTTCTATAGGTTTCAACTTTTAATGTTTCCGATAAATAAAACCGTCGAATAATATCGGCGGCGACGCGTAAACATTTCAGATGGCCCCTCCGCCGTCGGTTTTGCAATAAATGCCTCCCGGGCGATAAAAACTGATCTGCAAGTTCACCGGCACCGGGAAAACAGATCCTTGGCTGCCGGCCAAGGTACCTGAGGGACTTCACTTTGTAACAAGGGGTGCGAAAGCACTGCGTGCGCTTCTTCCATGCGGAGAACAGTTAAGTATAAATCTTTTTTGTTTAATTTAGCGACGATGCCTTTGAGGTAAGCGATTCTCCTGCACACAAACTATGACGAAGATTGCTGGTAGTAAACAGGTTTATGCATTACTGCACTATGTGCAAACAAAAGCATGCATCATTTAATTTATTATAAACATTTTATAAGTCCTTATTATTTTGTATCATCATCAACAAAGGACGTGCACTGCTAGATCTATGCCTCCGTTAATAGTGGAGTATTCAGGCCGTGTACTACCACGCTAATCCAATATGGATTGGACGGGTGTTCACTATGTACTAAACATAAACTTAATGGTTAATAAGCATAATTGTGATAATTCACTGGTGGTAGGTCACAGCTAAGGAGCGGAATAACTTGCCGGCGTCAGTGTTGCCGTCCAAATATGGGGACGTTTTCAATAAGAGCAAATAGGAAATATCAACTACCATCTTATCACTTACCCTTTAATGAACGCTTTGGTCATCGTGTTGGCATAACAAATAAAAAAATAACAAAACATAAAGTGTAAGAAAGGAAGGACTTTTGACTAAACGACAAGCAGCGCCTTTGATTGTCTCTTTTAACTAGGGTTTATTTCGGATTTTTACCTTTAACGGGAAAATCAATCCCTTCGTACCTTTTCCAAGGTTCCAACTAATGGCTAACACTAAAAAATTAATTACTTAATAATATCATTAACATTCGTCAATTAACAACGGTTTGCTAGTAAAGATATTTTCATAGAACTCATCTTGCTCATTGTCTTATTATTTAATATGGGAGTGATTTCACTAGCTACGTCGCTTTTTAGATAAAATATTTCTACATAAAGATACAGTGAAATAACATAGAACTATGACAGATATTAAACGAGAATATGTGCGCTAGTCTAACTTGGTGTGACTTTATTAAAGTTGTACAAAGGTGCCAAAAAATGTTCGCGTGTCAACCGAACAAGGTAATTCGTCAAAAGTTCTTCAGCGTAGTGCGTCGCACACACGACACATATTGTCTTTGACGGGCGACGTATTCAATAAAAATTACACTAGTCGAGAGTAAGGTCTAGGACCATTTGTTAAGACGTGTTCACTTTGGATCTCAGAATCTAATGTATTATTATCCTAAATGTTTAATAATAAATTAGATCGTCATCGATTGTTAAAAAGATTCTTTGCGTGTCGCTGCTGGTTAACTCAGGTGCAAAGTAATTTACTGGTGATAAGTTTCTTTTGCTGGAGAACGTCTAAGTAAGGGACAACTTCTATTTCTACCGACAAATAGTAATACTGTGTTCCGGTCTGAAGGGTGTTGCATGCTAGTGAAATTACTGGGGTAACGACACTTAATATAGCAGTGGACGTCTATCGGCTGATGATGATGTTGTATATATCAATATTTGACTTGTTTCGATATGATTTATTTAATATATATTGTAAGTATTGTATTATAGTATTGATAAAGTAAATAAATTAAAAACAAAAGTAACTTTTTTTTATTCGATACGCCGACGAGACGAGTAAGGCGTTAACCTGATGGTAAATGATATGCTTGTCTATAACAACGTCGCGTTAGTTA
The DNA here is from genome assembly GCA_018246255.1 of Pachliopta kotzebuea. Taxonomy (NCBI): domain Eukaryota; kingdom Metazoa; phylum Arthropoda; class Insecta; order Lepidoptera; family Papilionidae; genus Pachliopta; species Pachliopta kotzebuea. Next base: position 18,092 of record DWLS01001806.1, read on the forward strand.
AGACAGTATACATACTACTACATTGCGCACATCGTCTTGAGTCTCATGTTAGGTCTCATTACCCCAATAATTTCACTAGCATACATCACCCTTTTAACTGGAACACAGTATTACTATTCGGCGGTAGAGACAGGAACTGGGGCGGTATCTACCTAGACTGTCTCCGGTAACAGAGACCACCACTAGTAGAAATTTCCAAAACAAATAAGGTTAATACTTAAGATATTTCCACAGCTACACATTGTATTGATTGATTTGTGAGACAAGACAGTTGGGGGAAGAGTTTGAATATTTCCATCTCCTCTCCGCCCCCGGCGTCGAATATTGAGCTGAATGTGATGTATCTAGTGGGAGAGATTGTGACCAAACTCAAACTTTTCAGGGGGAGTTGAATGCGTTCAGATAATCAAAGGTGGTTAAGTTGGTGAAATTCAATAATACCGGGCGTCTGTGCCTCGAATTTTCCAATCCTTCATTTTAAAGTTGCCCGTACAAAGTTTCCTGCACGGAGCGAGTTTGTAAATGCACCGCGCGATCAGTGTAAGAAAAGTAGTTCCTTTGTCTTTCCCCCTGATTACTGAGTTAGGGCTTGTTTACTTGCCACTGCATAATATTTTGACTTACATTTTGAACTTAACATAATCTTGCATTCAAAATGAAAAACTTTATGATTTACTACTTCAAAGTATGCGACTACTTTTGTGTTGTTTCCTTAAGAAAATTTATCTGTTCTTACTAATTACGGATTGTGGTCACCAATAAATTGTATAATGGCTTCCTACCATTCAATACAATCCAAACAAGATATTGACATCTTCGGACTTTCTTCAGACGCAAACTGTGCTCGGCTTTGGAGGTACCGTAGTAATGATGATGGACTTGGGTTGTTTTATATGTTACACTACCGTGCGTTATAGCACCGTCGAAGTTGCTGTCGAAATTCCTTTTATTTTGTTTTTATTCTTGTTTCTCTTATAATTGTTATGTGTATTTGTTATTTTTGTTCATTTTATTCAAATTATTCGTACTTTTAAAGAAAACGCGTGGTATTGCATTTATGTGCATGAATGCTGTGCATATCTACAAAGGTGGTACGAACTGAACAATACCTTTTTCTAGCTGTTAATAAATGTTATTTTGTATTATCGCTGATGGGTCAAATAAAATAAATATTAATCGGTCATGTTTACTATTGATGTGTAAGGAGGGACCCCTGGGTAACATTGTATGTATCTTAATCGCTTAAAATCATTGAATAGATCATAGCTAGATATCCCATTGATAATTAAATCCCACCAAGGGTTCCACTAGATGACTATAAGCCATAGTAAACTAATTCATAGTAGATTGTAAACAACACAATTTTGCGAATGTTCCATGGGGTGTAAGGAGTCCCACAACAACTCACGGGATTCTAGCCAACCGTACCTACTCGTGGTGCAAATTGTTAATCAGCAAAGGAGGCTCTCGTTGGATGCAGGTGGCAATGGACCGGTCGCGCGGGAAATCTATTGGAGAGGCCTACGTTCAGCAGTGGACTGCAATAGGCTGAGATGAAAGGAGGCTCTGGTTGTCCACCAACCCGCATTGGTCCAGCGTGGTGGGAGACGTCCCAAATCCTCTCATCATTTGGGAAGGCCTATGTCCAGCAGTAGACATCTATCGGCTGATGACGATGAAATGGATAGCTGATTATTCATCCTGTCTACTTCAGTTCATTATTTACAAGAATACAACCAACGTAGGAACATTAATCACCAGTCTACATATAAGCCACTATTGGAGTAGACCTGTGTTAAGCAGCGGATGTAAATCGGCTGATGGTCTTTACTGTTAGTTAGTTATAAGGTACTCAGGTTTTTTGAAGAAATCTGTAAAACGTTTTACTGAGGTAATGATACATATAATATGTCTTTATCACAGCAAACTACAGAAATTCTCAAAAGAAAAACAGAGTTAGGTGATATTTGTATGCATTTTACAGTGTATTTTTATCATTAATAAAAATAAATAAAAATATATTTATTAGTCACCACAAACAAAACAAGTTACAGAGATAGTATTTCTAGGTAGTAATATATTTCT
>DWLS01001807.1:0-20175 GCA_018246255.1 Pachliopta kotzebuea
TACCCACTAAACCTACCGCGAAAGCCATCAGCCGTTATGAATGGGATGCCCCGGATCTGTCAGCGACAGGGCACCGCGGAGAGAACCCTGCGCCAGATGAGATCCAGCGGATTCGTCGGCTAGGAGAAACGGCGCTATGCCAGAGGTGGGAGGATGACCTGGCGCATCACCCGTACGGAGTGCGTACAACGGGTGCTCTGCGTCCAGTCCCAGAAGGAGGCCGACGAGCGGGCCAGTCGGAAAACGAAATTATTTAATTCGTGTGAGTTGCCAGTGATAATGTCCGGAACTGAGACGTGACCATTTACAATGGGCCTTACAAAAACACCCAGAGTCACTCAAAGGGCTATATGGCTGTGGAAAATGAAGAGGGCTCTGCTGGGAGTATATATGCGTGATCGAATCAATATGAAGAAATCCGTAAATGACCTAGGTTCATCGACATCGCCCCACATTGCTCGAAGGACTGACAACGGATGAGGCGGTAAGGTCCTAGAATGGCCGCTGTGTACCAAACAAGGCAGTGCAGGAAAGCCCATCACAAAATGAACTGACGATCTGGTGGAGGAAATCTTTGGGCGAGGCCTATATCCAGCAGTGGGCGTTTATCGGCTGATAATGAAGATGAAATAGGACTTCCTCGTATTACGAGTAAGCTATGGTGTATCTATAATTAGAACCTTTTTCACTTCGCTTAGTAAAACCTGCTAGATGAAGTTGTTAAGTACTATTAAAAATTCTCGTAACATTATTTACAAATATTCCGTACGTCATTTGCTCAATATATATATTTGGGGCCGTAATACTATGCAGAGTAATCTAATTATTAATGTTGTACATGTAACAAGGGTATGCTAACCTATGACTGCCTTTAAAGGTAAACAGAGAATGTGTGGCCTTGAATTGTCAGCTTAAGAAGAATAATTATGGAAAGGTAACATAATAGCTTAATCTCGTAATAAAAGGATAATGATGTTGTGTTTTTATTAACCAATTATGTTAAGGATTAGTTTTACAATTTTCTAAAGCCTTTCAATTCTTTATCAAATATCTTTTTATATAACATTTATGTTATACCTGATTCATGTTATTGTATAAAATTTTGCCTAAAAAAATATATTTAACAGAATCCCTTTTTATTTAACGTAATTATCTTTCAGTAACGTTACGAAAGTAAGATTAGATATTTCGAGAGCGTATCGCTCAAACTTCAACGAGTCGCGAAATACACGGGCGTTGCCTTAGGCCTTTGCTGGCCAGGTCGATAAAAGTTATTTAATAATAAGGAACGATCTGCTCTTAACGGTATACGCCTCCTTCTACGTGATCGGACTTGACACCAAAGATTGATAATTAATAATGTTAATAATACATCTAAACGATAAAAAAATATACTAATATTTTATTATAAAACTGCCCCGGCGGCGTGTATTAAGAATGCAAGTGTATTAAAAAAGGCGTATAATTATAAAAACAAAAGAAATTTATATTAATACACTATGTAAGGCATTATTATAATGATCAAACAATACACAAAAATGCACAGGTTTTTCTTATTTTTATGTACTTTTAAATAGTCTTAAGCCACGTGACAATCGTAATGAGATCTACAGTACTCAGTAAACATATATGTATTTATCTATAAAAAAGTAAAGAGGAATTTGTATGAAATAATTTGCAATATATTAATAAATTATTATTATAAACTTAAATTTGTCTTCCTATTAATACCATAAAAAAAGGAACACAAACGTTTAAAGCTGTGAAATGTTTTTTTGAAATATATTCTCCATACTCCATTGTGCGGTTGTATAAAGCGAACCCAATAACAACTGCGACCCTTGCGCCTATAAAACGTAACCTAAATTACAAAAAAAGCTTTTAACAGCGGAAATGCCTTCTGGTGATGAATACGGTGCAGAGTTTTTTCGTGATATTTTTATTTCTTAAACAAAAAATTTCAAATAAAATAGAAAGACTGATTAAATAGAAAGTTGAACCGAAGTGATCATGAAATGAATTGTTAATAATTATGTAGATATTAATGGTGATTTAATATATAATATTTATCGTCTAAATGTATTTATTCATATAACATATGTACGTTATGTAATATGTCACGCTGCGATATATTATATATCACTTATAATGTTAAGGAGGGCCGTAACTAATGGTACTTCATGAAGTTAAGTAAGACAAAAGAGAACACTTCATCTGAAAGCAAGCTACTACAACAGTTCGTACAACACCTGCATTATTCTTTTCCTTACAGGAATAAAGATGAAGCTTTTCTTAATTATCGATAACATGGTTTTTTATCGCTAACATTTACGTTACTTAACAGAGACTTTTATCCATATTCTTGATCTTTCATGGGCCTATCACTTAACCTCCATTTTGGATTATGTGACAAGGCGGCTTAAGTCTTGATATAAAAATATAAACGTTTGATTTATTTAAAACATAGTTTAATTTTGTTTACATTTATTAAAATTGAAAAGGAGTGTAATAGTGTGGTTGATTCTATATAGACACTACGCTTGTAAGTGAAATGCACTTTTTTATAAAATTTTTATAAAAGTTCGATTGCAGTTAATATCTCTATTTTCATAATGCATTGTATCCCTTTTGTAAATAATACCAGTAACAAAAAGATTTTAATTATTTAGGAAAAGATTAAGACATGGCTAACAAGAAATAAATTTATAACGTAGGTAACAATTATTAGATAAATAGGCAGAAATAATAAAGATTATTACACATACGTAGACTTACGTAATTCACCCGTCCCCTTTTCATCATCGGACGACAAGGCGCACGGCGAGACTCCATCCTTATGTTGTAAATATCCCCAGTTTACGCACTAAGAGGTTTGGCTCCTCGTTTTTAATAAGGACAGCTAAGGAGTGGAACAACTTGCCGGCGTTAGTGTTCCCGTCCACTTACGATGTGGGCGTCTTCAAAAAAAGAGTGAATAGGCATTTGCTAGGTTAATGGGCTTTACCATCATCGACCACATCTTCACTTAACACCAGGTGGGATCGTGGTCAAGCATTAACCTATATCTACGTAAAAAAAAACATTACCAATAAATACTAGAATCAATCCATTATGATATAGTTATTAAAGCTTGATACATTACATATGAAATCTATGAGAATGAAGGTTTATATATATAAGTATCTATTTTATCATCTCCCCCTTTTTCTTCCCACCTCTTCCTCCTTCCCCAAATCCTCTACCCTCGTCTCTCTCCTCTCCCTTATATTATATAATTTATATATGTATATACTTTTCAGCTCGCGGAGTCCGGATCCGCGAGCGCAGGGTCCGGTGAAGCTTTCGCGGCGATAATAGTGGCCGAAAGCATCGACATCAACCGAAAAAAAAAATGAGAATGAATAATTTAAATAATTTTAATTCTGTGGTAAATGTCAGGAAGTATATCATGTAAACCCAAATGTGTAAACTATAAACTTTCTTTTGTTAAATCATTGCTTACAGAGCCTACTGAATATTTGATTGCAATCTAGCCTTCGTTGCATCGATAATGGTGTTATGTTTACATAATGGAGGAGATGCAATATTCAAGAAGGTTATCCACGTAGTTAAGCTCACTACACAGCTTAGGTCAAGGCTGAATTGTAGAACTTTCGCGACAAAACTTAATGTTTGTTTCTAATTACTCTGTTAACGTTACATTTACAGTTCTAGTAATTAACTTTTATGCTACAACTAAATTCGCAATCCCGAAGCAACAAAGAAAGAAAGATACAGGTTACAGGAATGAACCATGGTACATACTGAATTATTAAGTCTTCACTATTTTATATATTCTTTCCATTAATTTTTTTTTGCTTTTATACCTCGGACTATTGTCGGTATTAAAATTATAATAATCATATTTATTTTGCTTTAATAATTGGTACTATGAATGTTGTTATGAAACGGATGCATTTTACTTAATGCTTTTACTATTAAAAAAAAACATACCTTAAACATTTTAACAGTGGGCATATATATGAAATCACTTATGTTCATAAACTCTATTTCATAATTTACGAAGACGTAAATTTTAACATGTTAATAGCAAAATTAATTAAGTACAAGTTTAAATGGCTTCAGAGGATGGGAGTAAATGTGATTTCAATTTTCTGTTGAACTGTGTGGAAAATTTGTTACTTGCTGCTTTTTATACAATTTATGTTCAAAGCTCTATTAATAATTAGAATTCATGGAAATAGGAACACTTGACTTAATGTTAATTTGAAATAAAACGTTTAGTTTTTTTTTTAATCTTCGGTTTTATTTATTTATTAAGAAAGAAATTATGAAAGTCAAATATACTTTCACCTGCATTAAATATTTCGTTTTAGTATCGAGAAAACTCCGTGATAATCTTAAAACTAATTTTTGTTTTAAAATACTTCGAATACTAATTAAAAAGCATTTTTTTTTTAAATTGCAAAATAATGAAATTACCGAGGTAATACCCCAAATTAAAAGTGATTAGTAACTTTGTAATTCCAATAATTTTTAAAACAGCCAGTTAATTAGAAAATATTAAATAAAACTTTTAAATGTGGTTTAGTTGGAACTTCTTATCTTTACAGAATTTTCTTTGTTCGTACCTGTAGATGATTGTAGAAGGCGGAAGTTAACTTTTTATTAAGATAGGAATATTAAGCCCCGTCGTATTGTTTTTATTAAAAGTGTAGATAAATATTGTAAATTTATTTATTATAAATCAACTACCTTTAATATGTAATAGTATGTTAAAGGTAGTTGATTTATCTAATATTATTCAAAGTATTTTATTTAGAATTGAAACATTTTCTTCAACAGTAGAAGAAAACGTTTTACCGCAGTCCCTTTGTGACTGTCGCTACGAAATTGCTACGAAAATGCTTTGTACTTGATTTATAATTTAAAAGGCGTTTTTACACTTGCGTGAGTTTGAATTATAAAGATCTCGTTTTAATTAACTGTTTATTTGTTTTACTTCTCATAGATTCCTGATAAAACGAAGTATTTGTTGAATATTCATAAAAGAAAAATTCATTAATAAAAGAAGTTAAATCAGAAAATTGTAATTTATGAATTCATACAAATGATTCCAAATGTAATTTGCGTGGAAAAAAAAGACTAGTGTATGAATCCATAAATTATTATAACGAGCGTCGGTCGTTCGAGATCACAAGTAACGAAATGATGTATTCAGTTCCCGAGTATAATTTACTTTTACATGTAAAACAAGTTTTCTCTTCATTTTCTTAAACTTTCAAAGTATATTTTTAGAATTTATACAGTTGAGTGCACAATCACAGTCAAGAAAACTCAAACGATGTCAACTATCACAATTTTTGAATATCCATTGTTACACAAAAACAGATTAAAGAAAAATATTTTTTGATTTGTATTTAATATTTCATCATCATGAATTTTGCATTTTTATTTCAGTTGTTTCAATGTTTTTTCTGTGTCTACTAAAAATGAGTTATGTATTGATTTTCTACGTAAGAATATAAACCTATTCGCAATCGTGTATTTCCCGCAAAGTAATAGTGTAATGGAAATTTACCGAATGAAGTAAGGTTGCCAAAGCAACCTTATAAGTTTACACCTAAGGCGAAACCTTATCGCTTTGTATCTAAGCAGCGTGATAGCTTTTAAAATGATAATGTTAAAAATTGTGGTAATAGCATTAAAACTTCTTTAATTCGATGCGGAAGAAATCACTTTGTAAAAGCAATTTATAACAGTGGGTTAACAATTATTACATGAATTAAAAAAAGTATTATTTTATTTGTATGAAGCTATAATGAGGAAGGTTATATTATTTCAACAATTCAAAACCATGAAATTACAAATATCTCTCCGACTGACTTTAAAACTCAATTTAAAAAGTGAAAGAAAGAAAAAAAAAAAGAACTTTGAGTAGTGCAAAACGAATTCATGGCAAAGGAACCACTGCGGTAGCGTCGTGCCTGGCACCAAGTTTGCATTAAGCTACGTATATTAAAATTAATTTAACTTAATAGAAGCAAGTTGCAACACAACGCCTGCCTGCTCACAGAACTGGGTCAATAACATCTCCGCTGAGAATAGAACTGTCGCTTAAGGGTTGGATGAGCTCCATTGTTATCCATAGCTGGTGAAACTGTAGATGCTATCGTTTATTTAAGGGCATTCAGACGTTGTTATTTGATGACGTACGTCATGTCGGTGAAGATAATTAAGTGAACTGTAGTATTGCGTGTGAAATTGCAGTATTGTTTCTATGAGGCGAGTACGGTTAGAGATGTAAATTGTTATCTAATATTAATTTTTGGTATTTACATAGACATTAAAAAATGAAAAATTATTAACTATATTCCATTAGCTATTTGTATTGTATCAGGCCTAAGTCCAACAGTGGACAATTATCTGATGATATTATATGTTCGATTAAACATAATGTATTTCATTATTACTTAATCAAAAAATAAATAGGATTTAATGTAATAATAATAAAAAAGTTTGTATGTTCGACTCTAAAAAAAAAATTGTCTTGGAAATAAATACTTTTCTAAGATAATTTTTTATAGAATATTTAATTTTAACTAAATAATTCTAATTTAAAGGAGGAAACTTTAGAATTTTTTATGAAATGGAAGTCTGTTGTAATTAGTATAAATTTTATTTATTTCTTATTTCAGCTCATACTTGCAGTAGTTATAGTTACTTTCGTTATCACATAAGTTATAGTATATTATACATAAGTTAATCAAATAAAATAGGTCAACTATTAGGAGGTGACTCAAAAAAATTTTTTCTTCGACATGGCACAAAATTTCATAAATTTTAGTTTATCAGGTTTTTCGTCGCTATTTCAACATCATTTACATTATCTTAATCATATACAGTTATAATTATAGCTATACCTAATCCGCCACTTTTATGGCCGCTGTAATATTTAGTCTATAAATATTCCTATTAAACAATATATGATTTTTTAATTACTGAAGGGAAATAATAAAACAAATGTGTATGTAACGTTTTTGGGGCGAAGTAAATGAAAGCGACCATTACGCTTTATTATCCACAGAACAACGTACAATTTTTCTTTCTTATCAGCCTTTATGAAAATGTAACTTTGAAACGGATAATGAAGGAAAGAACATATAAAATTATGTTTATCTTTTAAATAATATTGCGATATCGTTAATTGTACTTTCATATATTGGCATAACAAGAGGACGGCAAAAGAGTTCCAAATGTTTTTAGTCTAGTAACTAATTGTCTCCAGAAGGGTTTTGTATTGAATTCATTGAATTTCCGCAAATATACAATTCCCGTGAACATTTAATATCTCATAAAAATTAACTCTGAATGTTAGTTTTCATAAATTATGTGTTAAAAATATATAAATAAACATAGATTAACAACGAAAAAAAAATTATTTACGTTATTGGGCTCGGCAGATGGCTGAGTACATACCAAGTACGGTTTTACTGAGCATCAGGCCCTCCCAAAGAAAAGATAAGATACCATTAGAAAATGCTGCTTAATTCACGCAGCTTATTATTCCCAGTAACACAAAAAAATAGAATTCAATTAGATATTGAATAAAAGAAACAAATATCAAAAACCATAATGTGATAATACTCCAAAGAGTTTTTGTTGTGGAAGTTCTGAAATTAAAAAGGAGATATAGAAACAGTCTGTGATCAAAGAAACAAAATGATTTATAAACTTTGATCTTGTCCAATTATATATAATTTTTTTCGTAGTAAAATTAATCTCTAAAATAAGATTATTGTTATTAATGTGGAGCATAATTTAATGGGTTTTTATTAATATTGGAGTGTAATTTATTTTCATATTGTACAAAGATACAGTTGTTCGGGTTTAAGCACTTTTGACGGTGCTATTCTACAACAACAGTGGACCACTTCTTGTATTCTTTAGTTAATTTATAGTAATTGACTGCACAGGTCTTGGTTGTTATTCTAGTATTATTTGTTATTATAATGAATAACTACTTTGATAGAAAAATTATAAAATAGACCGACGCTAGGTACGTTGAAAAATCATCAGTACTGATAAAAGTTTTATTTTAACATAAAATCCAATCGTACAATGAACAAAGAATAATGAAACTTTCGCTATTACTACTTCGCCTGGTAATAGACAGTTAAGCAGAAACTTTATACGATAAGCAAGTTAACGGGCTCTTGGACTGCAGAAGTCGCCTCGGAGAACGTAACGTAATACAAGTTATTTGGTATCGAATACTTAATAGAGCTAACATTAAAACTACTTATAGTTTTGTCGCAGCATTTTGTCTCTAAATGCTATAAATCTACAACTCATAAACAAAATGTCTACTACATTGACATTTTGTTTTGGACATATGCCTGGCCATAACAATGTGGTGCTGATTAAGATGATTATATATACGGCACCAAAAACACCAAAGATAAGCGTTTCGAAAGTATATGATGATGGCAGATGCCAAAATGGTCCGTGATAACAGAGAACAGATAGATACAGTATAGTAGCAGCCATATTTTATGATTTAATACCTAAAATAATTTTTTGATAAGTTTTTAATAAAGGATTACTAAGATGCAGTGATGGTTGTATATTTTGATAGTGATAATTTTCACTTAAATTATTGTAATAAAATTGCAATCCGGATTGACAATAATAAAGTTATATCAAATTTAGTTATGTGTTCAGTGACAATATTATTACAGAGTAGATGGCCATCGATCAGTGGAATGCGGCATGGTATCAAAGTGTAATATAAATTTATGGTATAAACGGGAATAATAACGTGTTGAGCACAAAAACATCGTTCCGCACTTCATTTAATAAGCTTTAATCATAAAAATTTACTGGAAAATTGTTATCGACTGTTAGCAAATCAAATATTTTTAAAATACTATAAATAAGCAAAAAACTATACTTACAGTTTCTCTTAGTCTTTTGAGAAATATTGAGAATTTTGAAATAGAATTGTAATCGCGGAGTATATTCAGTTTCCCAATTGCGTCTAATTGTGTGTTGTTGTTATAACTGGTCTCAGGAGATAAATCGTTTCGATTTCATGGTCCTCGTTATAAATTCATTCAATTGATTTTCATAGTGATAACGATTATTAAAATTCTAAAGCGGAATCTTACATTTATGTTAAAATGATAAGCCCAGAAAGCTAACATGTTTTAAAAGCGTAAACATACATGTTATGAGAATGCAGATAATTGCAGCGTACATTTAGATAAAACGTTTGTCATAGGTAGTTCTATGGGAGTGTAACCTATAACGATGAATTCTGTTCTGTATTATTTTATATAAACGCAAAATTTTTATAAAACAATATGAAAAACATCTGAGTTGTACTAAACTTTGCCTGTTTATAACTAAATAACTTATTATTTATTGATATACAATCTTACTCGTGCTATTTAGCCATCTTAGTTTAAGCAAGATTTAAACGAAATCTATGTTATAATATATAACTCATTTTGATAGATGTTCAAATAAGTATTCTAATTTGGATCTATAACGAAATACTATACACAGAAACAAAACAATTCAATAACTAGTAGTTTCATTTTTAATTATCATAAGATAAAACAAATATATTCGTAGCACAACCTCACCTTGGCAGCCATGCTGTATGCTAAAATTATAATCTAGGTCGTTGTGGTCGATAGCCGGAAAATTGCTGTCGACCTAATTGAAATTTTTATCTTAAATGTATGGATTTTCAGATTTATTCTCCCTAACATTATTTCTTAACACCCTTTGAAATTGCTTTTGAGGCATATATAACACGACAATATTACTTCCTTAAACTCAGCAGGCAAAAGTTTAGCTAACTATAATTTATTAACTAATCTGCTATATAAATATTAAAAATAACAGGGTAAACTCAGGAATCTGAAAGTATGATTTATTAGAAATACGTTTTTGTTGGACTGAGTTTTTGTACTGGTAGGAAGCCTCTGTTTCCACCGCGGAGCTTATTTCTGCCATCAAACCGGAATATACTATGGTTGATATTTGATGGAACCTATAGTAAGTCAAATTATAGAGGCACCTGATATTCAAGTCAAAGAGCACAACGTAGACTTGTATAAACATCCTAACTAGTACCACGTTAATATATGCCATACCACATAATCGAGTACATGTTTTGTTTGTCTCATATATACCACCCGACTAAAGTACAAGATAATGCCAGTAGTACTTTCTGTTTTCCATGTGCGGCTTCATATTGACCCACTGAGCATTAGCTGAGTACGTTTAGTTAAAAATCAAACCTTATTTATCTAAAGATTAAAAAACTAACATAAATAACAAAGTTATACACGAAACACTAAGCAACGAATTGTTTTCATAACTGTATTAGGTTTTGTTAAACTAATATTAAAGGAAAAATGGTCTTGTTATTGTTAGACAATTACTATAATCTACTTATTCGATAATTTTTTGTACATTCTACGGGTGTTATTTATTAAATTATTATAGCTGTGTAGTTTTTAAATCACTTAATTATTCATATAAATTGTGAGAGTTTTAGTAGGTAAAAGTACTTCTTAAATTATAAAAAAAATATATTTTTTTGGATTTAGTAAACTGTCTTTATAACTTTAAAATAATGTGAACAAGGTATTTTAGATTGTCCAGAGCATCTAGTCAGCTAGCCGGAATAAAATCATTTATAAAGACTTAATACACAGAATAATTGATGTTATTTCAAGTAAGCTTCAAACAGGGCAGTCGAGTAAACATTTTTCTATTTAAACTCGATCTATATACTTAAAATTTTGTATAAAATTAAAACCATACAGTATAATATTACTTTATTTATATCGGTAATCTCTGTGGTTGATTTCTTTTCATTAAATTTTTTTTTATGCGATTCACATGAAAATTTGTTGTATCCACCTAGAAATATTACTTTAGTAGTTTAAATTACAAAAGTCTTCGACGGATTTAACGAAACCATAAAATTAGGAAATAGTTATTACTTTTGTTTAATAAAAAAAAAATCTATTTCACATTCTCTTCAGAATTATACAACGAAAATTGTTGATATACCAAAATTATAAACTGTTTGTATGTTTTCTAATACAAATAAAATAAATAAATAAATACGCAATGCATGGTTACAACGATATATGGAATCACTAAAAATAGTAAAGTAAAAAAAGTACATTAAAGAAGTTGAGGAATTTTAAAGAAATATAAAGGTAATTGTATTTAAATTCTGTGTTATTATCGGCCTATTAATATTTTTCAATGTCTTCATCGTAAACACCGTGTAAATGACCGCTGCGATATGTGTAACGCGCCCACTCTTTATCGACTTCCAGTGTTAGTATGTGAACAACACAAGACCGTTTCGTGTTAAAATCTCTCTTATGTCGTTATCGGTAGAATTCACAATGAAAAACATAATAATTTTCTTCAGTGTATAAGCTAGATCGCTCGCACGCGACCCAGTAAAACAACAGTGCTGTAATAAAACAGCGGGACACAAGACTAACATGGAATGTATATTTTAGTGCTATACATCATATACTTATTTATGGCAATCGAAACTCTAAAAGTTAAGAATAAGGAATAAATAATGTTTGTATTTTAAAATAAAAAAGATCTGAGCTATAGAAGCATCTATGTTGTAGCGTTGTATTGTGAAGTCACTTTTGTTAATCCCTGGGCCGGTGGTGCCACGACAAAAAACTAAGGCAAAGACTATTTGTCTCTGTTGTCGAAGATCGTCTAGGTAGGTACCATCGTAGTCCCTATTTCTGCAGCCAAAAAGTGGTTTGTAAACATCTCTGTGTCCCGGTTTGAAGGCTGATGTATGTTAGTTGTATTACAAGGGTAACGAGACTTAACACCATGTCTAAAGGCGAAGAGCTCAAATCGTATGACTTACTATTAAGTAAACGTCTGGCTTGTCTCGTCGCTTCATTGTATAAAAAAAATAGCCGAAGAGTCCTTGATTAGCGACCGTATGTCGGTAGATGTAGTGATTTATGGCTCTTCATACAGTAAACCAACCATCTGATCAAGATCGAATGAAGTATATGGACAGGGTGCGAACAATCTGATGTGAATACTTCTGGGGGAAGACAACGTTCAACAGTGAACGTCCATTAGTTAATGATGATAAATGTTTACGAAACTATGAAAACACATTACGGGTCTGTATCTGTTATAACATAAAACAATAGGTAAGAACATGATTAATCCTCCTGGTCGCTGAAACAACGCATTGTACTGCGGGTGCGGTATTAGCAGACAATTTACTGCTTTACTTTTATCAATTACCACCTCATGAAACGGGGTCGGGATTAACGTTCATTAAAAGAGTATTCAATTTGAAAGTTTCAATGAATAAATCTTAGTATAATCATAACATGATTCGTTTGTGTGAACATCGTAGTTATTTAGTGATTAAAAGTATTAATTAGAAAATTACCTAATAAAAATACCTGCCTGTATTGTTTGATATCGTCTAGGTAGATATCAACGTAGCGCCTACTTCTGCTGCCAAACAGTAGTGTGCAAACATTGCTGTGTTCTGGTTTGAAGGGCTGTTAACTACTGAAATTACTGGGGTAATGAAAGTTAACTCACGTCTCAACGTGATAAAAATATGATTTATGGTACAGTGCTAATATTTTTTATCTCAAGTAATTCCATTTTTACGGACAGACGGATTACTTACCATCACATTAGTTCTTTTTATACCCTCTCGTCGAATAAAAAATATTTTTTCTTTTTGTTTCCTATCGGGAAAAAAATTCTTAGTTCAACATTTAAATTCCCTCTGGTGAAGTAATTACATTAATTTCACGGTGCGTGGCGTGACTATGAAGGTCTGAGTACTTTTCCACTTAAGTAATTGTCTTTCAGATAAAAACGTTAACTTATATTTTTAACTAAATAGAACAGTGTGTTAAATAAACTCTAAAATCTGTAGTAACTTATGGCGGCTAAGTGTATATAAAATGTTGAAGACTTTCACATTTTGATATTCTATCAATCGTAACTCGGTCATTAAAATAGCTAAATATACTAACTAGTATTCATATTACGTATTCTAATGATAAATTAGTTTACTTTCGAATCATGATTTTAAATAAATTTCTTGTTTTCTTTTATGGATAAAGTTAGGTACTAACTGTTTGTTTTTAAAGCGGAGGTCCGATTTTGTGGCCACGAGATAGAGTTTTCCCGGACTTGCCTATCTGGTTGCCACTCTTCTATTGTATATTTGCCGTATAACATAGTCCCATCTCATATATCAACTAATGAGCCTGAGTATAAAACGAACACGCTTTTTCGTCCACAGTCTCCTTGTAATTTAATATCATGTGAAATTGTGATCAAGTGTTAGCTTTGTAGATAAAAAACATACTTATTTGCAAAGTTTACAAATTTTACTGTAAATTGTACAATGTTTTGCTAATTATGAAAGAAAATTGTGTGAGAAATTGTTTTAACATCGTTTAAGGACTAGTGCGGACGTCTGAGAGAACGCGTAAACGTTCCCTTTTATGAAAACGAGGCTCTTAATGCAACCATGGACGTGAACTGAAAATTGAAAAGTTAAAGCGCATTCTGCGGTCGGCGGTCTGAAATACTGTTAAATAATTGTGAAAATTTTCTGTCTGAGATACCGTACATGACATGTTTATTCCAAGCGTTAATAAAAACTATTTTACTAAAGTTTATTTTAGCTGCTGAAAATGTTTTTGATCGCAAAAAGATGCTTTAAATTTTATTTTTATTATTTCTTTACTTCAACTCTTGATTTGCTTCATAATACTAACGATACTTAGTTACTAATATGTATATTTGTATTTATTTTAGAGAAACGTTATAATTTCGAAATTTCTATCTGAAGTCCAGAAATTATAAATAACATGAAAAACTGGTTAATCTGTTTACGCATTTTTTTATTACGTAAACCTTCTAAACTATTTATAACATTACTAAGACACGCAGGAAGTTACATATATTATTAAAAGTACTAAGCTAAGTACTTAAATCAAAGAAAGTAATTTAAAACACACAAATATTAATATGGGGCATGTATTTGCTGATGATTATGATATCTCAATATATATTATTGCGATTGCAGCCGTAGAATTCCCTATAAAATATTATTATTTTGAAGTAGTTATCTACTTAGTATACATGTATTTTTCTTATGCATCATTGTTACTCCGAAGCAGTAATGTTCAAAAGTCACTACCTCTGTAATTCTTTGAACTACAAATGAATTATCAAGGAACAAAGTTTTACAGGAGATAACTGCCAACATGAGAAAGTGATATAAAATTTGTACGTCATCTGGAGACGAATGAAAACTTATGAGAATACTCCCAACCGTTTCCATTATGAAGCTTAAAGTACTGCCTTGGAGCTGAACTGAAAGTTAAAAAGTTGTAGTAACTTAGAGCAGTGCCTTTGTTTGCTTCGAGATAGAAAATTATACGTTTAGAAACATACACGTAAGTATAATTTTACGAATTGTTAGTATGAATAATTTATTTTAAAATAGTAAAAATGACGACATGTAGTTAATATCGAATTTCTTAAAAATTATTAGTAATACAAAATACGAGTAGATATTAAATAGTTACAAATCAGAATAAGAATAATTTTTGTTACGTTCAATATACTCTTTGTAACCTATATTACTATTTTAAAAGAGGCAAGGATGTGGTTTGGTACACGCAATTTTATCTAAAGTTTTGTCTATTGAGAAAGTTGAAAAAAAGCTAATTTTTAAATCAAATGATAAATCTATTATGTTTTTAAACTGTAGCGTCCTTGTACTACTCTGACATTTAATATTATGTTTTATTTAGCTCAGAGGTTTTAATGAAAGAAATATTATGTTACATAATTTTCAGGCCTGTATAGGCTTCTTGATTTACTCACAAGTATAGGAAAAATTTGGTATATAGTATAAACAACTTTTCATAATATAGACCATTCATGTTTTTATTTAATTTTTAATTTGATTATATATCTACACATTTTGTTATGAGTTCTTGTTTAATAGAATATGGTATTATTATAATGTAGTAATGTATTTACTGGGATACACGCTGACCGTAACGAACTACAGAGCCAATAAGTCCTGTTCTGTATTCTATCCCTTATAGTAATTGTTTTAAGATCGTATAAACTTACGATACTCTTATTGTTTACGTTAAAACGAATATCCACTATGAAATTGGATACGAGTAGGTTTACTTCACCAGTTGTTGCGGTTATTAACATCGTTTAAAAAAGAACTTATTTAATGAAAACTCATTTAAAATTACATAAATTATCTTGAAATTTTGATACATAACGTTGTGTAGAAAATTAGAATCCATGTATGTAATCCAAACGTTTAATCAAGTTTTTTATTAAGAGGAATACAGTGTGGAAGTACTGTAATACCTTATATTATACCTTTAGCACATTCCTTAAATGTTTTAAAAATGTAAAAAATAGGTATTTGATAAAGAAGCAATAATATTTTTACCATGATAAACTTATTAAATTTAATCTGTTAGTACTACTATGCCTGTCTGAATATTTCAACATTTTGTAATTTTATTTTTTAAAATGGAGTCACTACATGATAGTAGTAAATTGAAACAAGAGAGTAGCTTGCATGTTCCTACATTGCTTTGCCCACCGCTTTTAAAATATTACAACCCCAAATTTTTATGACAAGGAATAGGAGAAGATGGAGGGATCTGAATCACTGAGAAAGTTCATAAATTGTTATAAAACATTTTATGTATGAAATAATATAAAGAGACATAACGTTAATAGGTGGCTTCCTAATCTAACCGAGCGAGACTGCACCCACACAAATTAAAAACGGAAAACGAAATTGGACATATAATTAAAGTTAATAGTTTACGATATTTTATAAAACTCGATTACATTTTCTTGGCATTAAAGGTTGTTTAAAGTTTTCAGCATATGTAGATTGTATCTTTTATTTTGTATATTTGTATGATTGAAGTGATAGTTTTAGGCTCAGACTTCATTAAACAACGTGAGTTTATAATAAAATTTTGCTTACGGTACAAAACCCAGAGATGAAAATGTGATAGTTTTGATATATATCATAATCAAGACACAAAATACTAACAGTCATTAAAACAAAAATTTTAAATATCGGATTTTTTCGAACGCAATAATTTTTGTAGTAGGTAAGCGTATTTAACGTGCCAAAAGCACTTCTCGTACTTGAATAATTTTTTTTTTTTATTAAATAACGGAACAATTTATGTCAGAGTGTTTTTAGCAATTTTGATAGCATATCAAAACATACCATCGGGTCTTATTAAACCCGAAATGGCTATACAGTGATAAAAATTTGTGTCTTAAAGAAAAATTCTTACCGGCTTGATGTAACTTATACGTTGACGTTTACAAGCCCAAAGGCATCTGAAAAACTGAATGAATGACGAGTGTTGTACTCTGTCCTTTTAGGTTATAAAAGGCTTCATAGGATTTACGAGCTATTTGCTCCGCCGAGTTTATTGCTTTTAGTTTCTTTGATCCTGTGAAGCTACGTTACGTGTCAAGTGATCCCGGAGGGACAGACTTATAGTGTTACGAACCTCCTATTAAGTATATAAGTAGAATGCATAGTTATGTATAGGTAAGAAGCTAACACTTGTGTCAGCAATGTTTTTAATTCAAATAAGGCAACGTTGTTAATCTGATTCATTATCGTTATTAGCCGTAAAATACTTATTTTCGACATATGCTTCCTTAAAAGAAATTAAAATAATCGGCCCTGTGCTACTCGCATCTAGGCGCTTTTACTCAACCTTTACCAGACTATTGGACAATATTATAAAGGGCTACTAATTATATGGTAAAAATCGTAAGTATTCATATTTATAGGCTTATTAGAGATCGTATGTGAAAAGCGAATTGATTTCAGAACTACTACAATAAACGCTTTTTCTTTTTTATATTTGATGAGACGAGTGAGACATACTCATGGTACAGCTCATGGTAAATGATACGCTTGTCCATAACAACGAAGTGCTAGTGTATTTGTACCTTAATTAAAATTTGACGTTTAACTGCATATGTGTTAAAACATTTTGCTTATAATTTTTTCGTATAATGTTTAATCTCTTAAGTTTGTTGTGATATTAAAATATAGTTGCTTAATGTACTAGGTAGATGATAATTTGCAGCCCAGGCCGAGACATTCGAGTAAATATTTTACATTTCAACACGATTTCCTGCAGCACCTATACGGCGAATACAACTTAAAGAAATATAACGGAAACCTGGACGGGAAGACTAGCTATAAAATCATTTTAATGTCCTCCTGAGGCCAATGAAAAGTTCTAAGTGAGTGCTCAACCATTACTATTATGAAGCTTAAAACGCAACCGTGGTGCTGAAAATAAAGTGAAAAATTGCATTTAAAACAGCGCACACTTTTTACTTATGCAGCAATTTTACAGTCGCCAACATAAAATGTTCTCATATTTCCGTTTATACGTTTGTACAGTGCCGAGCGACAATTTCTCATTTCATTTGAATATTCTCAATTTTTTTACTATTTTTCTCTTTTAATTAGACGTAGAGTGAATGTGTGTGGAATTCACTGTATATTTCATTGAAGAATTTATAAAAAATGACGTTAGTATGTAAACGCAAGCTAAACTATTATTTTTTGTTTCAGCGTTCAGATGATATTCCTGCTGATGGAAATACTCAAAACGGAATGGTATATTTATTAAAATGTCGAAGTATAAAGGCGATGAGTAAACCGTGAAGCGACAAACGTTTTAGAGTGTTCTTTTGGTTTAATTAAAACTAAAAGTACTTGTCGCCGTAGGTAAACAATGAACGCGGTAACTGCGGTTTGTTTATTCATTATCTCGCCAAACAGCACAATGGATGCACCGTTTTAATGACGTCAGCAACGAACCATAATTACAGTACGACTCTATCGCAGGCGATAATTAATGTTGTAAAATTTCTTTTCCCACGTCCTTTATTTAAAAAAAACAATGTTATAATAGCATATTTTAAATATCCCATAAATTATCAAGTTTAATATTCTTTATTGATTTTCTCCAAATCGACAATTTCAAGAAACGACTAAAAATTTATACTGAATTAATACACCAACTAGAAACTAAAGCAAGGTTATGATTTTTTTCATGTCTTCTTTAATTACATTAATATGAGGTATTTTTTTCCTGTTTATTCCTGATATTATTTTTCAAGGCCTTTTTATCCTATTATTGATTTTCATTTCATAGTATCTTATTATTCACCATCCCAATTATATTATATGCACTTACATGTATATATATTTACCTGTTCTTATTTTTATTGTTTACTCATATTCTCAGATTTTTTTCAATTTCATTAGACTTTCATGAATTGATTTCTAACTTACTCTAACTACTTATTAATTATTATAAGTAAATAATAAAAAGGAAATCAGAATATATTAACTACATACTTTAATGTTTTTATAAGTTTACTTCTATCATTGTAGTTACTGAAACATCGACTTAAACATAAAAAATATGCGTATACAATTTCCGAAAGTTACTTGTTAGTGCATATGAAAGTACGAATGTGCTGTAAAACATTCGGTTGTCTTTAATATTATTGGATACGTACAGAAAGGGAACGTGCCCGAGACGAAAGCCTCGAAACTTTGTTAGGGGCAACGAACCGAGAAGGATAACCTTCCTTTACGGTTTGCAAGAGGTAAATTTTCATGACGTGTGTCTTAAAGCCTTACTTTGCAAACAATTTACCAAACAGTTGTAAGGATGTTGGAAAGAATAAAATTACGGCAACACTTGTGTTAATCTTTAATCCTCATATAAATTTCTCCGTGGCTCTTTTAATATTTCGTTCATCTATGCATATACAGGTACCTAAAGTTCAGTGAAATGAAAATCATATTAATCGCTCGAACTATTTACTCTAGAAAGATTTTTCTTTAAATTTATCTTGTCTTTTTTGTTTTGTTTTCATGTAAGTTTTTTATGTGCTTTATTATTTTTTTCCTATTAATAACGCAAAGTAGAGCTTACTTATTAACATCTGAACGCTAATTTTGTACCGATGTTGTGTTGTTGTATAGTAAGAATAGTTAAGAAAAAATCGATCATTTAGTATTTAATTGCAAATATTTTAATGTATCTTCAATGATCAAGCTATTTTTAATGCAAACATTACTAAGTGCAAACATAAAGAAATTCTTACACGTAAAGTAAAAATTCTGTTGCTAAAGGTTCATTATGCAGAAGGCTTAACTGCAATTAAAGTACTTGTTAGAACACTGAACATAATGAAGGCGGTTCGTTTATTCATTACTCGTATACACTCGCTATGGCTGCACCACTTTGTGGCGTCATCAAAGAGCCCTTATTACTCAACGACCATTACTCGTAACTCGCAGACGACTATTGTGTTTCTCTCGTAATGTTTCTTTTCTATTTGTTTTTAAATTACCACTTCCAATAAGTTTTAGGTCTTAACTTTTTATTTCATAAGGATGATGAAAATCATTTATCCAAATGTTACTACCGTTTCATGATCTACATAAAGTACACATGTATGAAAAAGGGTAAAAATATTGAATATTGAAGATAAAATATGAAAAAGGATAATAATAAAAGTGAATAATTGAAAGCCAGAAAAATATTTGTCATGATATTTTTTTTATTTCGTATGAAATTTAATGCAAATAATAAAAATAGAAGAGTAAGACTAGTTGTAAGTGATATGTAGTACACTTAATGCAGTAGTATCTATGTAACTTAAGTATCTGGCGTCGTGATAATACCTATTCAGACAGTAGTGTTAAAAAATCGTTATTGATACAATTATCTAATATGACGATAAATATATGTTCAAGGCCGATCGCAGTGTTTGTAATTTGCACAGAGGAATGCACTTGGGAATGGTGTAATATTAAGGCGGGTGTTCCTCAAGGTCCTTTCACCATTTCTTCGGCATTTATCAATACCATCAGTTAAGTTATTTTTTCTTATTAATATCTATGTGCAGAGAATTACGCACTAAGAGGTTTGACTCCTCGTTTTTAATAAGGACAGCTAAGGAATGGAACAACTTGCCGGCGTCAGTGTT
>DWLS01001808.1:0-20175 GCA_018246255.1 Pachliopta kotzebuea
ATTGCAAGTTAACATTTCGGGAATTGGACAAATAACTTATTACAAGTAAACATCCATAGATATCTTAACTACAATGTTTCTTCCGTCGGAAGAACCGTGAAAATCGGACTACAGAATTAACGAGTTATGCGTGGTCACATAAAAAGGGACACAAGGCACACGTCGAATTGTAAACTTCCTTTTTGCCGTAGTTTAAATATAATAGTTATGCAAATATAAAACTGAACGTAAATGCTTTTAAGTTTAAACCTTACTACAACGCGGCTTAACAGATTGGAATGAGATTCACATCAAAAGGCATCCCAGCATGCATAAATAAGTCGCTGAATATATTACTTTTGTACAGCCACGAACCGGTCCCACCATTGTGCCTCAGACGCAACTAGCAAAGGACAATTTGCATGACAACTTTCTAGTGTACACAAATGTGATGCGAATCAAAACATATTAAATATTTTTATTTACAATATTTAGAAATTTTGCTACTGTATAATAATTAATAATCTAAACAACTATGACACGAAATGTAGATCACGGTATAATAACACATAAAATTAAAACATTTGGTAAGAGATAATAATACCTGAGTACATTTCTACTAGTATTTGAAATGAAGACTATTTATTAATAAAACTAGTATTCTATAATAATAAAATAAATTTTAAACTAATAAAAGCGATTAATAGCAAGGTAAATAAAACAACTAAATTTCCCTTCGCAGCAAAAGTATCGATGAATTATTTAATTATTTATATAAAAATTGGTATTATAGTACGAATTACTTTATTAATAAATAAAATGTCATATACACAGTTTTAATTAGGTGATAAATGATGAATTGGATTCTTGTGTAAAACGGGCATAAGCTGATTCACTGCTCGGACAACACATAAACGTTGGTAACGGCCGCGGTTGGACTGTGGAATTGTTTATCAAACATAATCGAATGATTCATTGCCAACCGTAACCACAATTGTCTCGGATTGTGACGATGAATCGTCTGTTACTTTCACATAGTAAATTACTAGTAAACTATCATTTTACCAGCCGCAACTGGGGATTTAAGCAAACAGCTTTTGATATACGGCGGAGACTGTTATATAAAGGAAGAAATGAAAAGCTCCTCTTAAAACTAACAAGGTATTTATTATTTGTTGAGAATGAAAGAAGTGATTATATTCTACATCTCGAGCACTTTGCCAGTACATATTTTTTTCATACATAACAGTTCAGTTCATTTCAAACACAAACGCCTAACGTACCTCCCAACAGATCGCGCTAAGTGACCTCTAAGGAGGTAAATAAACTGCAAATCATGCATACCGATCTGCTAACGAGAATAACAAAATGTCCGTCTGTATGTGAGGTAACGTTATGTAGGATCTTTCACTCGATTCGCGGTCATTGCCACCGCCGTACAGACCATTTAACGAGGAGCTGTAGGGGGATGCACTTTACATACTCTGTACAACTATCAACCAGGTCGGTTTAAATGGTCGTCGGAGTATAACGTACAAAGTTTTATTGACAGATACAAAGGGGAGGTGGGCCTTCAGTGTATCACAGTATTGATTTTTTAATACATTATTTTCATCCCCTTGTCCCACATAAACAACAGTTTTGATGTATAAAGTGCAATTGATATAAAATTAAAAAATACATGGATCAATATCGACTTATTGTTTCATTTCATAAATAAGCTACATGAAAGGTATGATACATTGAAAATAATCGAATTATTGTAGTTTATAAATCTTCGTGAGGAAATAAAATCAGAAAAATCCATCACACAAAACTCGCACAAACATTCCTATAAGAAATTAGTGTTGTTATATTAATTAGCTTACAAAAATAGAATCACATAAAAAGATCATGTAAGGTATATTAATGAATAAGATCTATTATATAAAAATTCATAATAATCTTTCTTATATACAATCATACAATAATTTGTTTCATAAAAATCACGAGGGGCTGAAAAAGGGTTAGCATGTGATATAGAACATTGAACAACATGTATATGTTACTGCTATATAATATATAGATAATACAAAACGAAAACTTGTTTTTTGCATACAAACTTCTTTGTTATGGGCAAGGGTTTCACTTGCTATTAAGTCACCTTAAGAATAACCTGAACCTGAAACACAGCAATGTGTGGCTGTTGGACTAGGGCCTGCGATTATAACATAAGATTTACTTTATTTACTTTGATGACTGCTTTTCGTGGGAGATTTAAGTATGCGTCTGCTAAAATTTGGAACAACCTGCCACCATCAATAAGGTAAATACGTAGCGTAAAACTCTTCAAGGATAAAGTTAAGCAATATGCACTACACCTACAAATGAATAATGCAAGAATAATAGAAGAGGTAATTCTCAATAACAATATTTATTAACTTTTGGTTCGCATATTTCCTTTTTTTTTGTATTCTCACTGTTTGTTATTTTCTGTACCCATTGTATTAAATTATGTTTATACTGTATATTTATATTAACTTTGTTATTTCCTCGATTTTATGTTGGTTGGTAGGTCAACAAAAACATTATTGCTCCTTTAATATATATGTATAATGTTTCTTATCACTGACACCAGCTGAAAATCGACGCTGCAGATTTTTTCTGCAGCATGTGGCTGAGCTGGGCTCCATTTCGGTGGATTTGTTTTTTTTAATGTTTGTATGTTACTATGTTGCGTGCCGAATAAATTATTTTCTTTCTTTTCTATTTACTGATGATGTAAAAACAAATAACATCAAGATAATCCATGATTAGAGTTAGCTTGAGCCATCGGGTGGAAGGGTTTTTGAAACTACATGCTTGGTACTACTGTCCCTAGTCAATATGTTAAGTTAATAAAAACTGAGAGAGAACTTATTTTATTTAGTAATATAAGCTTCTTATATACTAAGGTTATACCTTATGGCTAGTTTATCAACTAATGTGATTAATGGATCTGTTATCAGAGTATAACGGATTCCTATTTCATTTTATCAGTAATTGTTTCCTTTGTTCATTGTCGGCCTTTCTCTTATGACAATATAACTTAGGTAAAACCTAAAAAAAATTATGACTATCGTATTTGTGTAGTAATATTTTTGTACTATATATTAATCTACTTATGGTGCATATAATCTGTGGGCTGGTTACGTCACGTGAAGTGGACAAAGAACGCACCGCGACCACATTCTTGATCCAAGGCCGATGCATCGCCGCCGGAGTCGACTGAGGCGTTTGTACGTAACTAAACTGTAATAGTAATTAAATTCAACTTATCTTAAAGTAAACAAACCAGTAATTAGCCTTTATGTATCAATCTGCTTAAACAAATTGGATTAAAGATCGTTAGTTATTGCAATTAGGATATTTATGTCCAAAGACAACATTCATTCAATCAATACTGCTTCTTATAAAATAAACAAGTGGCCTATACAAAATTCTGAAACTTGGGGCTCCCGCAACTTGGGAAGCCGAGCATATACCAACAAAATTCCAAGGGCTCTGATCTTATCTAAGCAAGATCTATCTGTGTATCTATTTCCAGCCTCCTACCCCGTGTAGTTCTTGAGATTGAAAATTGTTGACGAACAGACGGACGAACATCGTCGTTTAAATAAGGATGTTCATTTTTAAGATTGTATACTGGAGATTTTTTATTGGGTTCAAAACTAAAGGTCCTAGGAAAAATCTTTCACATTTTAAAAAGATTATATTGTTTCCTTAGAGGCGATCTCTTAACTATTACAAGTATAATAAAAATACTATACTACTAACAAGGAAACTTATATCTGTATAAAGCATATTATGAAAGCGAAGTTATTAAAAATAACTATTTAATGTAAATTAGCAAACATTTTTGGAAAACTATACATAAGCAATACCTTGCTTACGTAAAACAGGAAGAAAGGATTTACTGAACACCTCTTTTCAGAACTACCATGCTCGTATTTCCAAAAATTTCAACATCAACAAGATCTAGATTATATTATTCTAGGTATAGACATATGCAGATAAATTTCCTGTTAACAACTATTGATTCATTATTACAAAATGGCTTTATTGACGTAAAACGTGTGTTGCAATAAAAAGGCGACTTTATCATTTTTCCTAGACACTACAAATGTAGATATGACGTAAATTTAAAGATATTTAACTTATATATCGTAAACGAATCTTAAATAACATACTATTATTGTAGCCATTTAAACGTTGACTCAGACTGCGGAAGACAAGTTTGACCTTAAGGGTCAATTCGAGAACAATGGGCTGCTTATAGAAAGTATGTGTCATGGAAGCAGTTAAGTTATAAATATTATTTTTATGAGTAAACAAAATTTACATTAAGTTAAATTCCCTTTAATATGATCTAGATCTTTCTGTTCCTTTTGAAGACTACTTAAATTCTTGAAGTCTATCGACTGTAGACTAATTAAGATAATCAAGAGATAATGTATGTGATAACTTACGTTGTGAAAAGAGCGTATATATATTACTTAAGATTTTCTTCTTACATAGAGAAGTAGGTATAGTAATCATAACAATATTGTGCTATCCAGAATTTTGTTTACCAATTCCCAATTCTCTAAAAAATTGTTGAAAAGCATACCATAGATAATCTTTCAATTCATCTAGTTTGAGATTTTTTAAGCTTATTCCCTCATGTATGAAGAGGTTTCACGCACCGCTGTCCCTGTATGGAGTTCCCAGAGGTATTACTTTCGGTCACGCAACTGATTTTGAATAGCAAAAAACTTTAGGAGAGTAGGAAGAGTATTTTGATTTCCCCACGGACAAGATTTAGTTTATGTAATAAAAAAACTATCACAAAATTTGAAAGAAATATAAGAACATGCAAATTGTGTCCGACTGTATAGTTCTAGTTTAAAGTTATGTTTCTAAGGATAGAGTACCTAGAAGTAGATGCGGTAAATATATAAAAGAAAAGATTATTTTTTTCTAAAGTAATCCAAGAACACATACAACAAAGCGTTAAAGAAAATTTTGTATGTTATGTTTTAAAGAACTTTGACAAATTTAGTATTTTACATTAAAAAAAATCAGTGCACTATTATGTCCAAGCGCTTATTGCTTTGAATTATGCAAGTTCTCCGTTTACATAAACATTTTGGATTTAACTTTAATAATATAAGAACGTAGTGATGTTTACTTTAAAAAAAATTACCGACTGAGGTATAATAAAAGACTTAATGTTGAGTACAAAGAGCGTTAAGGTAAACACAGCTTGATGTGGTGCGTGCCGGCTGCACCAACGCGAAGTTTGTTTACATCGCGCGCCGCATTTCTTCACGTTTACCATAATATCATTTACTTACAAAATCTATAATGATACCATATTACAGTAAAAACAACAGTAACATAATATAGACAAACATAAAGACTTATTACAGGTGAAAAAAAGAAAGTTGAAATATCTGGACCAAATAATAAGAAATGCAAAATATGAACTGCTGCAGCTCATCATATAGGGAAAGATTCAGTGAAAGAGAAGTGTGAGCCGCAGAAGAACATCCTGGCTAAAAAACCTACGCCAGTGGTTTGGAAAGAGCACCCGTTCGTTTTTAAGAGCCGCTAAGGTCCAAATTGCCGTAATGATCGCCGACCTTCGGAAGAAGATGTTAACCTTAAAAAGAAGAACAGGTGAAAGCTGGAGATAAACAATAAGAGATAAACTTTTCTAAAATTAAAGATCCAATGTTTGGTGCAATGTCGAAAAAAATATGCACTTTAGATTAAATATTTCTAAAGTATTAAAAAAACCGTGATTCATAAGCTTTTTGACCAATGGGTGAAAGAACAAAAGTATAAGTCCTGTTTAACTTGTTTTTTAGTTCACGGGATATTATAATATCCGGAGAAAAAAAGAAAATACAAAAAGTATACTCTACAATAGACTGATACTTGACCTCAATGATACGTCGTGTTAAGTGACGTTGGGGGGCTATGGGTGGTGAAGTGAGCTCGCCCGGAGCACTAAAGATCTCATACGTTAGTTCACATCCGTTTAAGCAAGTGTTCAGTGATGAGACACTACACGATTGTGTACTGACTACTGATGATTTGTATTAAAGAAACCATTAAATTCCAGGTACAACAGCTTCCGAGGATTTGTGACATCCGCCAATCTAGATTTGACGTAGTTTAAATGACCTTGATTCTATCGAAGGTATGCTTTTAGACCCAACAGGCGGAGTAAATAAACCAAAGGAACATATATTAAATAAAAATCAAAACAAGGTGATTTTCAATTAATTGATGTATAATTAATATATATTTATTGACAGACGGTAAGTTAGGTATTATTGTAAGGCAGTTAACAACTTTATAATGACTCCATACCATTATAGATTCTTATTATAGATAACCTATGAGAAGTTTAATATAGCAGCTTTACTGTTATTTTAGGAAATCCACATCCACAAATATATTTATACTACTTAATGGTCACTTGCTATTATTCAAAGAGAAAGTAAGACATGGTGGCTGTTCTTATGATCATCACGAGTGATCACTATCGGCTTTTGACCGCTGTTTCCAGTACGAAACTGCATTGCTGTGATCACGATTTTCAAAAGGATAGATAACTATTAAGTTAGACAAATGATGAAATATTTTATTACTATCTTTTATTAGGTTTTCAAGAGTTAAGTTTCATGATTTTTTTTTCTTACACAATTATATTTTCTTTATTGTCTTCACATCCCGAAAGATTGTAAGAGAATGCCTTATGATATTATGTCCGCCTTTTTGAATACTGTATCTCTCTTATACATATTTTATTTCTAGTGTTTGTTTGGGCAAAAAAAAGTATAAATAAAATAATATAATGTTACCGTTGTCTAGACCCAGACATTGCAATTAAATATATTATAATGCAATTATCTCCCATTGCTCCCAATATCAACGTTCAAAGTACTTTTAATAACAACAAATAGAACAATTATATTTATATCAAGCAATAAAGAAACACTCGTAAAGATATATTTTTCATTATGTTTATTGATTAAATTCATTATGATCTATTACATTCTATTAATGATCTAGTAAATTTCATTAATGAGCATTGAGGATTTAAATCATCAAGTAAAAGTTGATTCACGTTTTAATGATACCTAAATCTTATTAATAATATAATTAAATAAAATGTAGAGATGATGATGATGATGATATAAACTTAATGCAATCTACAGCTTTTAGAGAGTAAAGAGAATTGGTTTTAAAAAAAAAAATCACTAGACAACGAGACGAATAATGAGGCAAGACAAGACAAGACAAGGCAAGGCAAGACAAATGTTACCCCAACAATGTGGCGCCTGTTAAGATACACAGCACCACATTGCGCTCGTCGCCTAGAGACTTGTTAAGTCTCGTAACCGCAGTAATTTCACAAAATATATTCTTTAAACAGGATCCCAGTTAAGCTGAATAGGAGCTGCAGTGGTACCTACGTTTGTTTTTAGTGGTCAGAAAAATCTTTAAAACATACCCAGGTTCTGGAGGGAAGTCAGGGTTATGTGGCATCTATACCCACTAAAACTCTCTTGGTGGTCATTTGCAATGCATTGCCGAAGACCCCGGGTTCTCCTACAGAACTCACCGGTACCATCCTATACTACTGCTAAGCACTAATATATTAGTAGTACCAGTAGAAATTATCGAAATCGCTACCTCGTAAATTTTTGTTATACTTTAATAACAAAAATCTTTGCTGTATATCAAAAATTAAATACATTCTTCAACTGAAAAAACTCATACTTAATCGATACGTTTATTTTAAACGAGTACAACTTAATAAAGATATTGTTGTTTTGTGTAATATAATATGAGTATGTATAATGTTTAACTTCTTTGCCATTTATTTATCCATAGTTTATATAAATGATGATATCTGTGTTATATATTATTTATATATGTTTAATCTTATATATTTAGCCTAACTAAAATCTGTGAATGTTTACAATATTTTTAAGGCTTGCCTAGTGTGGGACCAACGGTAATCAAATGTTTTGTGTCTTTTTGATCATAATTAAATAAATAAATATGTTACCTATTACAATAAACCAAGTTTCAAATTAAGTTAAAACAATTATTGTCTTAAAAAAACACGTCATTTCATAACAGCGATCACATATGCAAAGCTTGTATGACACGGACAAGTGTTTCGCTATCGAAACGCGTACCTCCGATACATGTCAAGGAGACAACACACAAAACCAAGTGTTGAATACTAAAACACGGACACATACAAAATTAACTCTTGCTATGGTAAATGACGCACGACAGGAATATTTGTTACCGCAAAGTTACATATGACTAAGTGTTGTTTGTTCAAGTTTTCTTTACTTGATTGTACATGCTAAATGTACTGTAATTCTCATTTCAATGTTTATTAATCATATAAAGATACGGGGAAGTTGATTGTGAATTTTATGGAATACCTGGATGACTTGATGAATGAAACCAGTTCATCATGTATCCTATTATCTGTATAAATGAAAACTATCATACATTAAATTGAATGAATTAACTACTAAACTAATAAAACATATTTAGTAAAAAAGAGAAAAAAATAATTGGACCCAGATTTCTGTAAAACAGGTCAAAACCTAGCTCAGAATCTTTACCATTCTTTCCCATGCCTTGTTGATGACCTAAAAATATTACCTATAAATGATCAAAAGCTTACACGGTAATTACTAATGTTAGGATGGAGACAGACTCCTGTGGCTAAAGCTAAAATTTTATAACTTTAATTAGATCTTTGCTCCTTTACTGATTGTCACAAGAGCAGTAGTCTATTATATAGTGGTACTAAAAAGTTTATTACATTACATTTTATTACAAATTGTTTGCTCCGTACTAATACTCTAGTGATTAATTTATACAATAGAGCATCACCAATCATTTGTCTTCACAGATGGTCAGTTTGATTAGCATGCAAGTAACATCTTTGCATTCATTCATTGTTAATATAACATAAAAATATTAGATATCCTTTCAATTAATAGTTTATTTTATAAACACATGTTGGAAGCAATTTTAACATTAAGTTATTTTCATTACCGATCTGTACTTTAACAGAATTAATATGCTTTAGTAAATTTCTATGTATTAGAATGCTTTTATGACTCAATTTTAACATGTATATTGAAGTGCAGATATTTTCAATTTCATTTTTATATATTTAAAATAAAAGTCTGAAACATTAATCAGAATTTTTATTTATAAATCAATAAACTGTTGAGAAAGTAAATAAAAAAAATGCAGTTATTCACATATCACCTGTTCATAGATATCAATGAATAAATGATACCTGTGTGGTTCAAAATGATAAAGTCTTTTTTGTTTATCATTATAAGTGTTTATCATCAAGGACTTGCATGATGATGATAAGTATATGTATCAATATTATGGAAGAGCCAATAATTATTTAATAATTTTCTCTAATAAATAAAAAAATTGTCAATGGTTAATATACTATATTATATAGTATACAAACTATAGACATTATTTAAATATAAGTATATTTTTTTATGAGGAGTACAGTACAAATTGTACCAAAAGAATGCCTCTTACGTTTTTTGTCGGACCACACGCGGCCTCATGGCAGGATACCTTAATCACGCTCCGATGATAAATCCTAGTAATATTAATCCTGTTAAATATTATAATCATCTAAATTGAAAAAAATTATACGTTCACGCGCAGTTTTTTAAAAATTTATTAATTAATGCCGGCCGGTTCTTGTAAGTTTATATAAGAAAGTTAACAATTATGAATTACAATTACCTGGCCGAATTGTTCCCGGATTTCAGTTCGCTCCTCGTCAGTCAATTTTGAATTGTCTGCCATTGTCACTTAATAAGGTTTAACACAAAAACAGTAAACACATCCACTAGTACAGAAACGGTAAAAAAATTTAAAGCTTATAATGCACTTTATACTTATACATTAGTATGTGGAGAATTTATAAAATAATATAAATCACTGCACAAGCGCGTTTTTTGTGACGTAAATATATAAAATACCACAATGCACTAATGCAAAGTGTTGAACGATAACGCGTTTACTGCGAACGAAAGTCTCGAGTGCGACCAATGAAACCCGTCCTCCAACACAATTCAATTTTGCAAAAAGTTGTTAAAGCTAATATTGCCATAAAACAAAAGGTAAACTGTGTTCACCGCAATAAAAATAATACAAATTTAAATATCTATTTATATCAACTAATAACAAAATTAAACAAATTTTTGTTGTTTTGTATTAATATATAGAATTACATTAGAATATTTCAAAATTAATATATTTTTTTTACTATAGATGGCAGATCAAAAAATTTTCGCCATGACATCTAGAGGAAAGAAATAAAACAATTTTCCAGAATGATCTTCATAAAATGAACGCTACTCGACGCTAGGTGGCCAACATAATTCGCGAATTTTCTCGATATTCGAATTATGTCTTTGTGTATACGGAACATTCTACAACATTACTTCAGAAGCGCCAAATAGGAGTCGCAAATTTAATCAAGAATCATTACAAATTGGAAAAGTACGTTAACGAAAAATTTTAGATTAAAGAATTATCAATTCTGTTTTGGTATTCTTTGATGATTTAAAAGCTTTTTAATAATGATAAATTATTTTTAATAATTACTTATTTACAAATTAGTCCAAGCAAAATTTCATATTCAACTTAAGGTATTTTGGGTGTAATTATAACCATATTAAATATCATATTAAACGCAATCTTCAGATACAATTAAACATTCTATAATATTTTTTTTAACATTTCATTATTCATTAAATAATAATTCGTTAATTTTAAGAAAGGTTCTTTGTCAATAAAACATGATTTTTATCTTCAGTATAAAAGATAAAAACTTCTCATCTTGTGTATATTAATTAAAGTAAGAAAATTGTTTCATTAAAAAAGATTATTTAAAACGTTACAATGAACATAGCGACCCTTAAAATAAGCAGCCCTGGCTACTAGAAATTTCTACGAGCTTCGAGAACGTTTCGTAGCATAAATACTCCGTGAGCGGGACGCTCGGCATCAGTTTGAATCAAGCTCTCGTAAGTACACGACGTGTGTATAACTTTCGCTGCTATTCTTTTTTAACGGTACTTGAAATACTAAAAGATGTCTCTGTTACCATTCTTGTTAGAACTTGAGCGTCCTCGTCACCTGATGGATCAGCATTTCGGTCTGGCGTTAACACCTGAAGATCTTTTGAGTGTCGCTGCCGGTCCCATGATGAGCAGGGAGTACTACCGCCCGTGGAGACATTTAGCGGCGGCTTCACGCGATCTCGGCTCCAGCATCAAGTCTGATAAGGACAAGTTCCAAGTGAACCTGGACGTTCAACATTTCGCCCCTGAAGAGATCTCGGTGAAGACTGCCGACGGGTATATTGTCGTAGAAGGGAAGCACGAGGAGAAGAAAGATCAACACGGGTACATTTCTCGGCAGTTCACGCGCCGGTACGCGTTACCCGAGGGTTGCACGCCCGAAACTGTGGAGTCCAGACTGTCGTCTGATGGTGTGCTGACTGTCACTGCGCCAAGGAAGGTGCCGCTTGCAGTCCAGGGCGAGCGTAAGGTGCCCATCGCTCAAACCGGTCCAGTTCGCAAGGAAGTAAAGGACCAGTCCAACGGCGACAAAGCTGAACAGTAAATTTTGTACCTTCATATCGGTATCAGAAAACATTTGTCATTCCCTTGCTTTATTTTAAGACTGATTTTTTTTAAGTTTCTAATTAAAGTGTGAATTTTAATTAAATTATGGTTTTATTTCTTGTAACCACCCTAACTGTTACACGAAGTAGATGCTTAGCTAACCACCACATTATGCATAATTTTATGTCACAAGTTTTTGTTCAACTACCGTGATGTTGAGACACTATCCCCACAATATATTTACTTGTAATAGGTCACTTGTTGGAGACCGTCTAGGTACTTGTTGGACAGTTGAAAATATTAAAAAGTGTGGTATCTGCTACAGTTAAATCCCAGTTTAGTGATAATGATGACGGGCTATTTAAACATTATAAAGTTTCGTCAGTGCACACAAACTGAAGTACAATTTGCTAAAAGAAGAATTTGTCAACTATAATTTGCATAACAAAATTGGCTGATCAATGAACTACCTCCTATATTGCAAAACAACATAACCCTCCAAAACATTAAATCTAAAATTAAAATAGTACTTCAAAATTAACATCCATCAACCTTTTGTAAAAGACACTTACCTGGCTCTTGCTACTATGTACTTACTATATTGTATTAAATATTATGTGTGGGCGATAACTGATATAAATCAGCATTGTTGACAAATCTTTGTGGTTTTTTCAATGTTTACTAGTAAGTTTATGTTGTATATGACTTTTTGTTTGATTGATAAATAAATTAAAAAAAAGGTAGATATCACAGTAACCGTTATTCACTATACCCTTTTAACCAGGAACTCAGACTACTGGTAGTAAGTCTCCGATACTGGAGACCGTTTAGTACCGCTGTAGCTATTTCTACCAAATCAATTAATCCTGTTTATGCTAAATATTAATGTGCAAACATTGCTGTTTTCGTTAGAGGGGTGAAGTAGTAAAATTACTGGGGTAACGAGACTTAATATCTCAAAGCGATGAATGCAATGTGGTGTATATATATACCATACTAACTACAGCCATGTTACGGGCAAGCGATCACTTACCAACAAACGACTTCAAATAAAAATATATTTTGACTTCAATTACAAAATAGAGAACTTAAAGACAGTTTAATAAAATCCTTACATGTTCTTAATTAGTATAGTACAGGTATTATAAACAGTACATAAATAATTAGGAAACCGCTTCCATTCACCATCAACAGAAGAATGTAGGTGATAATTTTACTTAGTGTACAAGGTATTAAGTATATCGTAGCATGCGT
Source organism: Pachliopta kotzebuea (assembly GCA_018246255.1). Taxonomy (NCBI): domain Eukaryota; kingdom Metazoa; phylum Arthropoda; class Insecta; order Lepidoptera; family Papilionidae; genus Pachliopta; species Pachliopta kotzebuea. Next base: position 12,954 of record DWLS01001808.1, read on the forward strand.
TGACAGAGATACTATTATTAATAAGGTTAGATTTACAAAAATAATCATTAAAGCCTAATAAAAATATTATAAACAAATTGATAAAAGTAATATATTATAATTATTACTATTATTAGTTATAACCTACCGCTTTCTACTTTACGTTACAGTTCACGTAGAGATGCTTGTACCTCGCTTGGATGTACTTCGAGAGGGGTATAGGCACCATAATTTACCAAGACTTGAAAAATATTGAACTTAGTTGTTTCATATTTTTTCACCTAAAATATACGGTAAATTAATTAGATTTGTTTAGTGACAAAAAGTGAACTATGTCAAATAATTTACTCTTTTTGACTCATTTGACTATTCGAACATTTTTATTTTACATCTTCATCACCTAAAATATACCGTCTTGTAATAATACTTGTCACGGACACATGTTGATTAAACTATTTTAAAATCATTATATAATTAATTGTATTTCTATTTACAACACTTCAAAAGTTACACACTGTTATATTGATAGGTAGCGCTTAAAGGCCTGATGATGTAGCTTTTAAGATTGGCCCATACAGCACTTCCATCGTTTCCATTCCATTTAGAAGTTTAGAAGTTTAGTTTCCATTTAGAAGGATAAATAAAACTTCTTAGGTAAAATAAAACTTTTATTAGAATTGTTTGAAAATTATTCAAGAAGTTCATAAAAATATTTCCCAATTATGGGGGAGGCCTATGTCTACCGGTGGACGTCTGTCGGCTGATGATGATGATATACTCAGAAAATACCCTGAAGGGGATGTTATATTTCAGGAAATGAAGTTTTTTTAGAAAGCGTTATGTGTTTATGTTGAAGTTTCCGCAATTGGTATTTATAACCGGTTCATCAGTCAGCTCGTACAACGTGTTTTAGCATGTTGCAGAATTGTTAAAAATAAGATGGAATTTATTAGCAGACAATCTTCCAGTTTTATAATTATGTTTATGATTGATTTGCTCAATGTTTCAAACTCTAAGTAAAACTACTTTAATAACTGACATTTGAACTCTGAATTATACAAGTCTGATCGCCTTCGGATAAAAACACATGAAAAATACGGGGCTTTGTCTTTGGATTGACCTTTTACTTACAGCTTCTTTGTTAAAAAAATATTGTTATCAATTTAATATTTTTTTAAACATCATCGATATTGAAGTGCTGTATATAAAAATACGTATATTTTTCGAAACTTTTCCCTATGTAATTATGTTTAATATTTAAAACAAAAACTAAAAACTGTTTGTGTGCATTTTTATGTATAAACTATAATATACTTTTGATATTATTTCTTAACTTATGGCCGATACATGGATTCCGGTCTTTTATGACATTGGAATATAATACAATAATACCGCAACATCATCACAATATAATTTGAAAATTATGCTTTTTCATTAGTCAGCCACCGGACCTCTGTCAGTGTAAACGTCTTGTAATAGTTCTTTGACTATTTTAATTAATTAAAAAAAAAAAAATTAAATTAAAATAGACAAATAGCCTCAGGATGTTATTACAGTGAAGTGAATGTGATTTTAATAATGATTAAATAAAAATAATTGTTAATAAAAGTAATGAAAAACTGCGAAGGTGAATAATGAGCATGATAAAATAATCGAAATTACATACAAATGAGTTGTTATTATTAAAATATAACACACAATGCTGTTTCCAAACCGGACCTACTTATTAAAACAGGTATTCTGTATTAAAAGTATATACATATTGGTAAAGAATATACATATTGGATATTCCATTTTATTCTAGTTTCTATTTATAGAAAATTTTGTGTTGTTAGTGTGGAAACTTATGTTTCTTTTAAATAAAGTTGAGAGAGAGAGAAGAAATGCCGTTATGTTAAGATGGCGACCGGAGACAGGAACCGTGCCTTAGTTTTATACGCAAGTTTCATCTCGTGGAAGGAATTTATAGCACTCCATAAAGAATTTCCATATTTTATTAGATCATAAAAAGGTTTAATATTAAATATAAAAAAATACAATGGTCACTTAATATTTTAAGTAACTTTTTGACTTTGGTTGTGATAGCACATTGATAATTATAGCCGCCTTTTCTTGAAACCACGGACTTATTTCTTACCAGTGGTTTCTTTTGTATTCTGCAGGTTCTATTTCTACTAATAAACTGTGGTGTGCAAAAATTAGGTTATTATATTCCGTTTTTTTTTGTCATTTACTACCAGTTGAACATTTTGCTTGTCAACGAATCAATAAATAAAAATTAATGTTGTCAATATCCTGGTGATGAGCCGTTTCCAGTTGATGCAATTGAATACACGATGACGATATATTCGTATATTTTGCAAATTACTCTAAAAATAACTTGACTAAAATGTCTGATTATATTAAATGCAAAACTTTACTAAAACCTGCACAGTCAATAACTTGAATGCGCAAGTGAGAAAACTTGTTGGAGCGTTAAGTAGCCGATGCGGTTAGTGAAGTAAACTAGTATTATCACATTTCACACTAAACGTTAATTATTAAATATCGAAATATCTTTCAAAATATCGAAGTACAATGTTGATCATCATCATCATTCATTCTTGTTCAGTCTTAAACATGAGCATCCTTAAGTGATTTCCAGTTCAAATAGTGATGTATATAGTCATCATCCTTAACTGTGCGCAACATGTACGTAAAGGTTACATTTAATTACGATTTCCAATACATTATCATTACCTTTGATTTATCCTTAACGCGTGGTTATTATCAAAAATAGTTTGAACAGGTTTCAAAGAATGTCTGACAAGTGCTGTATCTTGATCTTTAATCACTTTTTACAGAATGTTGATCGTCAAATCACTAACAATTCATGGGACATAGTACTAGTAATTTCGAGTTGCATTTCTGCTTTATATGTTGTTATGTATTCATACGTTTTTTCCAAATAAAAACTTAGAAAAAAGGTTTTTCGTGTCATGAAAGAAAGGTTAAACATGTTTCAAGTTTGCGTGGTAATTCTTTTTTGAAGTTTTATACTTATTTCTTTTAAGTTACTTGGCGATGAGATGGTAAGTGATAAGCTTGACCATAACATGGCTCTTGTTAAGACGGTACACACAAAACCACATTGCACTCGTCGCCTTGTGACGTAAGCTTAAGTCTTGTTACCTCAGTAATTTTACTTTGTTATAGCACCCTTCAAGCAGGGACACAGTAATGTTTGGACTATTTGGCGGTAAAAATAGGAACTGCCGTGATACCTATGTAGACTTCGGTAACTCAATAGCACTGAATTTTATAGAATTTGTTTTCTAGCAGTTACCTTCGATCTCATAAGAAGTCTTATACATTTGGAAGAATATGTAATCTTACTTTTGGTCTGTGCGACATTATGATCGTACTAATGGTGAGTCTAGTGCCGAATACCAACAAACTAGGTACATAGCATCAATTTCTACCGCCAAAGTATGGTATAGAAATATTACTGATTCTATAAAAGAGAGTAGTGAAATTACTATAGTTACGCATCTTAACACTAAGCGATGAGGTCAAATTAGAAAAGTATGGTATACACTGAAGAGTGCCGTAAGCTAGTGCAATTACAGGGTAAAAAAAAGGGTAACTAGATTTAATACCTTACGTCTCTAGTCGATGAGACCAATATGGTGCTGTGTATACCATTATAACAAGCACCACGTTGTTATGAGCAAGCGTATCACTTACCATTAAATAATCGCCTTGAACGTCTGGACAAATAAAAAAAAACGGACTCTCAATACCAAGACATGACTAAAAGTCTTGTTCTCTTCTTTATAAATTTCGAAATCATTTATTATATTTGCCACAAAGACAAATTGTTTACACGAGTTCATTCTCATTGTGACTAACATTTATTTACTACGCAAATGTGCAGAGCACCATCACTACCATGATCATGCGCATGTAAAATTAAAAATTATCTATGCACAATTAAATGCGACACAGTTTCTGAACTTATTTGTCTTCATTTAAACCATTTGAAATGGTTTCTTGTTATTTGTAAACATAACCTGTTATTATTGAAAAATAAATTTAGCCGCGTGTGGGTTTTTTTTATCATCTTAACATTTCCGGCATCTATCATTAATTATGTATGTATTACGAAGTTCACGATCATGATAAATATATTAATTTATATATAGGGTATATTGATTTAAAAACTTTATATTACTTTACCTACTTATACCCTTTTAATCAGAAACTGAATAAAACTATTGGTAGTAAGTCTCCGATACCAGAAACCGTTTAGTAAGGTACGGTTGCAGCTTCTATTTCTATCAAATCAATCAATCCTTTTTCCGCTAAATAGTCCTGACATTACTGTGTTCCTGTTTGAAGGATACTGTATGGTAATCAAATTACTGGACAACGAGACTTGAACCATACATCTCAAAGCGACGAGCGCAATGTGGTGTTGTGTACGCCATCTTAACCAGCACCGCGTTGTTATGAGCAAGCGTATTATTTACCAACAGGTTAACTAACAGCTTGATCGTCTTGTCTTCATAAAAAAAGCTAATGAAAACCTTTCCATTCTCCTGCTATTACCGGAAACCATTACGAAATTGCCATTGTGAAACATTGATAGTAACTTCCTTGTCATCATTTCTTCATTCATCTGATTGATCATTAAGAACAATAAAAATGACCTTGATGTTCCAATAATAGTAAAAAAGTGAGCAAGTTTGTGATATGCGCCATCAGCCCAATTACGATAGCAATTTCAGTGCTTTTAAAACTGTAATATTAGTTTTGTTTGCACTTAGCTTTATGGTAGAAACAACCATTGCAGTTGTACTTGGGGAATTACCAGTAAGCGATATACCACAAGTGACAGAGTGATAGTAAAAAAATTTATATCTATTAATTAATTACTTAATTGTGTCAATGTTTCAAGAATTTGTAAACGCATCAATTACTTCAAATAGAGTAACTTAGTGTAATGTTTCTTTTGGTCTATTATAATGCAAGTATGTGTTTTAAATTAGTCATGTTAATCTTAAAAGAAACCTCATTTTTAGTTGATAGCCACATCAGTATCTGGGTTCCTGTCGCTATGTGGTGGCCTCGGATTTGGATTCAGCGCGGTCCTGCTACCGCAGCTCAAGGAGGACAAAGATTATCCATATGATGAAAAATACGCGTCATGGATTGGTAATGTATTAAATTATAATACCAAGACCAAAAAAAAACAACTTTTTTTTTGTTGTAACAAAACTAATTAATGATTTGTAATAAATAATTTGCAATAATTAATTTTCACTCCGTCTAAAATAAAATTGTTTATTTTTATTAGTCATGTTATTAATTTGTACCTAGGCTTATTTTCTAAATGGCTATCGAGACTAGATTTTGTCAATGATAATAATTTAAAACAGTCTTCTGTATTGTCTTTCAGCTGCCATCACTCCGCTGTCTATGGTCCTTGGCTGCATATTTGCTGGCTCCATCATCGATATGCTTGGAAGAAAACCTGGCCACGTGATTCTTGCATTTTCGTTCACAATCAGCTGGATAGTGCAAGCCTTTGCGAATAATAACCCTGTTATGCTGTTGGGGAGATTTTTGACAGGATTATGTTCCGGTGCTATAAGACCAATCACTTTAGTTTATTTAGGAGAAATAGCAGACCCAAAATATAGAGGACTTATGTTATTTACACCATCAATGACTCTTACTTCTGGTCTAATATTAAACCACGCTTTAGGCGGCTTTGTTTATTGGAGAACTAATTCTCTAATATGCAGTGCCCCAAGTGTAATATCAATAGTATTGTTATTAGTTCTCAAGGAAAGTCCGTTGTGGTTGATATCCAAAGGTAAAGTAGACGAAGGCGTAAAAATTTTCAAATGGTTCCGAGGGGAGACACAGGAGGCGGAAAAAGAGTTAAATTCTGTATTAGCAAAACAGAGTGAGAAAACAACAAAATTCTCTATGAAGGATTACTTTCAGCTAGATTTCATGAGACCTCTGATGATTTCTTTTTTCCTCTCAGTTGCTATGCAGTTCAGCGGTTCGAATGTTATAACTTTTTACGCTCAAGATATTTTGAGCAAGATAATACCGAATGACTATGATCCATTCATGCTTATGGTTTTAACGGACTGTGTGAGGTTGTTGGCTTCAATTATCATATTTTCCTGCGGCAACCGATTTCCGAGAAAAATGTCATTCATGTTTTGCAATTTCGGAGCAAGTTTACTATTGTTTTCTTTATTGATTTTCTTGTATTATAACCCTTCTCAAGCGAGGTGGTTATCTATTGTTTTATTAGTAACATATATAGCAATGGGCAGCGGCATAGTAACGTTTGCCTGGTCGTTTGTTGCTGAGCTTTATCCATCGAAATTGCGCGGAATTGGTTCAGGGGCCAGTTCAGCCGTTTCATACTTTTTATTATTCGTTTCAGTTAAAATTACTCCTGGAATTATGGCGGCTCTGGGGGAAAAAGTTTTATTCTGTATGTTCGCTACGACAATAGCTATAAACGGATTAGTTTTGTATTATTTATTACCTGAAACTAGTGGGCGAAGCTTACAAGATATAGAGGACAGTTATAAAAAGAATAATGTACAAGTATCTAGATTATAGAGAAAATTTCTGATAAAAAAATTAAAAAATGGATTATTTTTCTGGATATTACTATTGATCAGTCTTTTGTTAGTAACCATCTTGGTAGAACCACAAAATTGAATACTATCACTTTTTTGTCTTGTGACAAAAAGATCAATGAAGTGTTTAGTATACATCCTTTGTGGTACATGATTCTAGTAAGACTGTATACTCTATTAGTTTACTTGCAAAAATCTTGCAGACCTTATTAATTACATAATCATTATGAAGAGGAAAAGATCTTAGATCACATTGTCTTGAAAATAACTTTTACAATCCAAAGATCTTATAGAAAAGTGTAATAGTTTATATTTTTGTTATTTCTACTCAATATAACAATGAATATGTGAATTGTGTACAAACCACAAAAAACCGAGACTCTATTGATACAATAATAAATAAAAAACTAATTCAGTTTCTGATTATGTACTAACTAGTACGAACGAACGAATTTTTTGGAATAATGTATGACGTATATAATGAAGTTATAATTTTAATTAATTTTTAGACTAAATGTAACTTATTTGTATGAAAATGAGAATGAGGAACTCATTGTGATAAATTCAATTTGTATGTCAGTGTCAATGTT
>DWLS01001809.1:0-20154 GCA_018246255.1 Pachliopta kotzebuea
TAGATGCATAGTGTAGCCAAATGGCTACATAAATGTTTCTTACAAAAATATAGTTTTTATTGAAACCAAGATTTTTTTAATTATTTTTCCCTTTATCTGTGACTCAAAACCTATACTGAAATATTTATTCCACAATTAAATAAAAAATCATTCATTTAAGGGTTAAAACTGTTTTAAAATCTTGTTTACTACTAACTAAATATAAATTGAACATAATTTTGTTAGAGGACACTGACTCCTCTAACACAGGTGTAAATCTATCACTGAAGTCAGGTACTACAAAAACTGTTTTGTAACATTTTTTGTGATAAATAAAGATTTTATTTATTATTTATTCACTAAAATTTTATAACCTTGTTCACGAATATAAAAATCTACCGCAATAGCCATTCAGACTGGTATTTGTGTACATTATCAGTATAAGGGCGAGGTTAGAACCTCTGACACGCGATGCTTTCGAATACTTGGGTCGGACACAACACCAGCTGTAATTTCGATCGCATATTAACACGCTGATACTAGAGTGATTTATTTATTAATAATGTAGTAAGAACTCTGGCCGCTATTGTATATTGTAAATATTAAACAATTTATTAGGTATTCATATATCTGGGCTGAGATATAAATACTATCAGAATCATTTAGTAACTTTATTAGACGAAACGAAATGAACCAGACTTTAATCTGATAATAAAGAAGACGGCTGCTATTAACAAGAGGTGCTAGTTTTTTTTAAAGGTTTATAGCCACGGGATTTGATACAAGACTTAAAGCATGTGATATTGGTTGGTGTTAACTGCACATAATTTGAAAAATTCATTGGTGCAGGCCAGATTCGAACCAGGTACCTTCGGAGTGGAACGCTCGCCATCCTTCTACTCCGAAGGTTTTTAAACCACCAGGCTATCACGACTTCAGAGGCTCTAGTAAGGATGATATACACAACGTTACTTTGCAGTCGTTGTCTTGAGAGACATTGTCACGTCAAGCCAGTAATTTCACTAGCTTTAAACGCTATTAAAACCGTAACACAGTAATGTTTGCACAGTACTGTTTGTCGTTTGCAATAAGCGCTGCTATGGAATCTACCTAGACGGTCTCTGCAGTAAAGACCTACCACCAGTAAGTAAAAAAAAATTGATCAACATTGTTCACTTTCCCTATTTCATTCTAAAACAAAAACATTTCCAAGGCACTTGTAATAAGTCTTTACTGTCCAATATAGTCTGGGTAGTTTCGATATAAAGAGTGTCGTAGCTATTCAAATTACCAGGTTAACGAGTTTTAACATTTTACAAGTCATGTATTTTGTAGTGTATCATTCTAAGTCTTTTGTCATGAGCGGATGTATCACTTAACATCAGGTGAACGTCCTGTTCGTCTCGTCAAAAAAAAACTTTCCTTTTAGTACTTTGTTCTCTCTTATATCCGTTTTGTGAATAAAACTAAGTATGTAACGAAATGAAATGTTTTAAAGATAAACAAGTTTTATTGGTAGAACATTGGACATATATTATAAACATATAGCTCCCTAAATATATATGTATGTGTAATGTTTTCTGTCACTGGCACCAGCTGAAAGTCAGCGCTGCATTTTTCCTGCAGCATGTGGCTGAGCTGCGCGCCATTTCGGAAGATTTGTTTATTTTTATGTATGTATGTTAATTATCTTGCACGATGAATAAATGATATTCTTTCTTTCCATATTTCTACCACCAAACGGTATCCAGTGAACAATATAATTTTTTTCCGTAGTTTATATAGTATGATTATGTGAAAGCATTTACAATTTTATATATTTGTGTGGTTAGGAATGCGCGCCTATTAGTTAACTGCGACTTATCTTTATTTTGTTACCACCTTTCTTGTAATTAAATACGCTTTTTTTAGTAGTGTTTAAGGACTTTTACGCGAGGTGAGCATATCAATCCCTTTGTATGTTATTACTACATATACTTATTACTACAAACTATTTAAGAACTAGTTTCGCTATAAAACATAAAATTACTAATATAAATTGCATTTCGTTAAGTTTAAGACAACACAATGTCTTAATAAATTGAAAAAATTTTTAAGACGTTATAAACTATATAAATGTATATATACATAAACGAAAAAAAATCATTTGATTAATAAACCGGCGTAAAATATGTATTTGTAAAATGACGCCCATCGGTTGAAATGATGATGATGATGAATAAACCGGCGTGAAAAAGCTGTAGTTATTATCAATGTGTTAATGAAATTTAGTTTTTAATTCCTTTAGGGAAGAATGTATTGTTGTTGATCAAAAGGAGAGGATCTTGTTCTTTTCGATGATGTATATAAATGTTTCTATTGTATTAGTATATAAATATGAAGTACTTACATTGCGTTCCCTCCTTAGCTCCGAATTCCATTAGCATTTTAGCTAGCGGTCGGTTGTTCGCCAAAACCGCCACATCCAACGGTGACATGTCGTCCGGATTGACGCTGAAAATAATGATTGAATATAAACTATTTTAAAGTATGTAAGAGAGTAAGATTTTAAAGTATACATTCTCATGGTTTTCTTTATAAAGTCTATTGTTTATTATAATCTCAACTGATATAGGTCCTATCTTAGACATACATAGGTCTAATACAAATCAAGAAAATAATATAATACGGTGTACTTCTGGTCTGAGAGGCGATGCCTGAAAGAAGATAAAAGCAACATGGCAAAAGAATGGAAAATGGAAAATATGCGTAGTGAAAGTGGAAGAAGTTAGGGAAAACGAAAGAGAAAAATAATAAACAAAAGAAAAGAATACAAAAGCACACTAGGACTCTTACCAAAATTTGAAAGAGGAATGCGTAAAAAAAATACAAATCAAGAAGTGCCATGGTAGCTTAGTTATTTGAACGCCTGCATTCCACGTCAAAGGTACCGGCTTCGAATCCAGCTTACACAAATGAATTTTGCAATAAAAGTGCAGGTATAACAACTAATATCACGTGCTTGAAACAATTTATCAAATCGCGTGGCTATAAACATTAAAAAAATATAAATCAGGAAGTTTAATTTACTGTAGATATTAATAACTGGGAATAAGTTAAACAAGTGGCCCATACAAAATTGTGAAACTTTGGACACACACAACTCGACAACCCGTCCACATACCAACAAAATTCCGACGTCTCTGATCTTATCTAAGCGAGATCTGTCTGTGTGACAAATTTCAGCACCAGCTCCTACCCCTTGTAGTTGTCGAGATTGAAAATTGTTGATGGACAGTCAGACGAACGGACATTGTCGTTTAAATAAGGATAGTTAAGGACGAATCTTAAATATTTTGTATTTTTCAACAAAAATACAAAACAACAAAAATGTTATTAAAAGATAAATTTTTTCATATTTGGTTTGAGCGTTCAAGAGTCAGGAGGTTCAAGGTTTTTTATGAAAACACTTGTATTTCTTTATCACTGTCAGGTAAAAAATTTAAATAAGGTTTAGTAACGAGTATATTAATAGATATTAAACATATTAGCAATTAATACATATTAATAATAAGAAGCTGCGGTTTACCTGTTGACGTCCACATCAGTGGACTCGAGGATATTTCGCGCCTTGTCCAGATACCCATGTTCGACTGCTGCGAAGAGTGCTGAAACATATAAAACTTTTACAACATCCATTTAATATTATATATAAGTATTATTAAGTTTAAATCAATTATCACAAATAGAAATTGAATAATTTATTAAATAGATTATTTAGTTAGAGGACCATATGAAAATCATCATCAACAGGTTGAAGTCTAATATGTATGGGTTGATACTATTGACGCGTCTATTTTTGCTAGCACCAGTGTTACGGTTAAAAAGATCTTATTCCTAGTAATATTACTGTGATAACGATACTTGAAATAATACAGTGTATCATCATTGTAACTTTTTACCATGTATGGGCTATGGGCATGGGCGAACACATCAATTACCATCACTTACATAAAAACAGAGATCATTCATTAAATGAAATTTATATCATCACCAAATAGATGAAGAGTTTTCTCTTAAATCATTCTGTATTTCTTATTAAAGTAAGATTTATTTAACGTGTAAAGTACATTCATGTGTACATAAGTCATTCAAACATTTCAAAGACGTATACGATTTTAGTTTAGTGTCCTAGAAATGTAAAATTACTAAACTCTTAATTGTTTTACAAATGTAATTTTTTGTCTTCAATATTATACGATAAAGACTCATTTTGGCTAAGTGAAAAGCTTTTTGTTAAATTCAACAATTTAAATAACTAACAAAATATATTTATAGTTACATGGGAAAAAAGTCTATTTCAATATTAACCGGGGTTTAGACAGAAACTATTGTTCTGAATTAGAATTATGTACAAGAAGCGAAAAAGTTTATTAAATTTAAGGTTTCAATTCTGTACACCCGGCACGATAATGCGAATTGAATGAAACATTTTATGTACAAAAGCCTTGAAAGATGTAAACGTTTACTCTCTTGCGAGAGCTGATGTTCCCTTTTAAAATATCCTCTTGTTTATTTTTTTGAAAATTAAGCTGTAGATCAACGGTTTCCAAAAGTGGTCTACATGGGATCCTGAGGGTCCATGGAACTCGGGGAGATGTGCTTAGCAGCAGTGTAGGGACGCAACGGGGAGTTCCGTAGGAGACCCTGGGCCTTTCGTCCTGCACTGAGGATGACCACCAAGGGAATTTTAGTTGCCACATAACCACGACTTCTCCCCAGAAGCATGGAATTTTTTTAAGATTTCTTTTGCGAAAAAAAGGGGTGTTCAGAAAACCAAACATGGGTCCATGTTGGCCCGAAAAAATTGGGGTTTGCAAGTTGTATGTTTGAGTCTACGAAAATTAATCTAGTTTCAAAAAGTAAGTAATTAAAATGTTGGCTTGGAATTATCTGCCAATGTAGGCAGATAATAAATTACTCCAAAAAATTGAAAGAGCACAAACAAATGCTATGAATTTGACATTTTTCTGTTACCAATGGTCTCAGTGCGTCCTGGCAACGACACCACCTCAAATGATAGACCTCGGCTGTTGAGCATTAAGTCTCTTGTTAAGGATTTCACAAAATCTTGCAGAGCTTTGCTTTATAATACAATTTCAGATTATTTAGCTACAATTTACCAGCTACCAGTTCTCATTAAATCCTATTTTTTTCACACTCTACAGAATAGAAGTAATGTGTTTTAATAGGGCCGGCATATTGATCAGAAGGCCTCTTTACCATTAATATTTTTTTTGGATGTTTTGGGAATATAGTGCAGTGCAAATTATGCAGCAGCAGGGAGTCTACCGAAAAGAGTAAAACTGAGAGTAGACAACAATGAAAAGTTTGGGAACCTCTGCTGTAGATGTTAAAGCGTGCTCATTTATGTTAACAACCGGAATACGGGAATGCTGATATGACGGTAGATTTTCAATATGAACCAGCCAAATTCCGCAACTCCTGGCCTTAGTATCGAACCAGGGACTTCTGTGTTACAAAACAAGTGCTTAGTCATTTTTTAGCAGCAGATTAAACGTGGATTATATTTTAAGAGTTTATCAGTTTCTGAGGTTTTGTATGTCTTTTTAAGGTATGTCTCTGTATCAGATCTTCAATCGATCCAAAAATCTATTTTTTATATTATTTACTTTTCACTAAAAATTTTACACATACTGACCGATATTAATGTGTCTGCATTTAAGTAATGGAAGGAATATAAATTCTGTTGGAAACGTCTTAATCTAGCTTAATTTTAAAGTCAGGTAGGCACTTATTAGGTCAATGCTCTTTACCATCATAGACCACATCACCACTTAACACCAGGTGGAATCGTGGTCAAGTATTGACCCTTAACTAATAAAAAAAAGGTACCAATATTTTGGCTATTTAACCTAATCATTTATTAACATGCTAAGTTGTAAATGTTTATATAGTTTACCTTATTTGATACTAAATAATAATACATTGACCTAAAAATAATTATAATAATGGTGGATTATTAAAAATTAAATCGTATGGTTGTTTATGTTAAATTACAGAAAATGTTTAACAGTAAGGACAATAGGCAATTGAACAGGAAATGTTTTGATTAGTATTGTTGTGTGATAACATAGGAAATAAAACATGAAAGTGAATAAAAATAAACGAAATAAAATTAAAAAAAAAATACCCTGTAAGTGTATGTTAACTTGTGCGACCCTGTCCTGCTGCGCACGCGCGTCCTTTTGCTGGCGACGCGCCGCCTTGTCTAGGTGCGGTGGGAGGGGGGCGCAGGCGCTCAGCGAAGGGAGCTCCCCGCTGCACCCCTCGAGGAGCCCGCCGTACTGGAGCTCTATGGGACATCGGGTGTGTTACAAAACAAAATAAAAAAAAAAGAAAATTAATAAAAAAAAACAAAAACAAAATTTAAAACAACTGGCTGAATGGAGAAATGTGAACCTTTTAAACTCAATAAAAAAAAGTGTTAACGTGTAATTGTATGAAGGATGTCTAAGACGAGGCAGCATGGTCTTAGAACCTTAGCCTGTTCCTAAAAAAGGGATGAATAGAAAAACAATGCATCAAGTAATATATATGTTGTAAATAAAACAAATAAGTGTAAAGTAAGTTTTGTTTTGGAGTCCTAATGAATATTAACGTCATACCTCTCTATTATATGGAAACATTTATAGTCATATTTTTTAAGCTTTTATAGGAAACCCAAAACAATTTTTTAGAAAGTGAAAGAAAAATTACCTATTTTTTTTAAAGTTTTAATGTCTCTTGTGTCATAGATTGGAATATATGCTATAAATATGGATATATTTGTAAAAGACCTTTTACAAAAACAGTATTAAAAATTTCGAGGACTACTAGGATATAATTGTCGAGGATACAATAATGCAAATAAAAACTAATTTTTACAAAACTTTGTATATATTAGATCTATTGATATTATCCCTATTTAGAGATAAAAAGACACTGTTTAATATTGTTAATAATATTGTGCAATAAATATTTTACCCTTAACATTAGAACTAAAATTCTTTAACAATTGTTTACAGGTACATTATTTTGTATTTTTCCTTTTAATGAATTTTCTTTAGACCACAGGGAAACCTGCAAAGTGTCGATTTAATATTGTCAAATATGACCTTAAGAATGGTCCGCAGCCTTGAATATATTCAATAGCCTTATTTGGCAACGCCAGGTACATTCCGATTAGTCCCAGACTTGGTCGCAAGGTGAACCAATTGACACTGCAGAATACATATTGACAAGTGATTGATTTATATAAGTAAAGGACCAATATAAAGAATATAATACATGTTACGAATTGCAATATATACGTTGTAGGTCTGCAGATGTACAGTATTAAACAGATCGTAATATTTTACTAATTATTTAAATCTTAACCTTACATCGAGAAATTTATATAAGGAAAGGTTTGGGTGTTAGTGGTACGATTACAAAATAATTTTTGTTACTTTTACAGATTTTAAAGAATTACTATAATACATAATTTAAAAGTTCATCGAGGTACAATTATTAATATTTATTCATTAAATAAATATTAAGGTTCTAATAATATCCGTTGTGCCTAAATGAATTTCAGGGATGGAAATCGTTTTGTCTGTTATTATTACACGCCTGTATGTGTATATATGCCTATGCTTTTTGTATTTACTACTTCCAGATACTATTGAAATAAAAAAAAATCCGTTACACACATTTGAATAATTTAAACCGATGTAAACGATAACGTATCTTAGGATTACGAAAAATTATCATCTCGCTGTGTTTGCTTTAAAATGTCTATGTAAAGATGTTGAGATTGTATGATATCATAGTGTTTTTAAAAACCTCATTATCACCTTCTTATCCAATGATTATGTTAGCATTTACTTAAAAGTTCATTAGTCTATTAATAAAACATGAGCGCTGACAAGAAATCAATTCCTGAAGACCTTAGGTGAAAAGTTCCCACTATTGTATCCATAAGCACGATATTGTTACCAGCGGCTCGTGAGTGCGTGAGCCGGTTGGTATCGCGTGGGCGTCACTTACTTAATGCAGGTGTACTTACGGCAAAAATACTGAAAGCAATAGTGATGTATCGCATGTATAGCTTGATACACGAGGCGGAAGTCGTGACGCGAGCGAGGCCGGTTCGCGGAACACGGTTTCAACCAAATCGGTCATCATGAGGTCCGCCACTATCGGAAGTTGCCCAACCGTAAGTCAAACGATAAGTTGATTTTTTAATTCAAACAATCAGACGCGACTTTCTTACATATTAGATACATGAGAAACTGTATGTAAGAATTTGAAAAGTTTGTAGGTCAATTAACGGCGTAGCGGTAACATGTAAAATATCGTTCATTTCTGTACGGTTTACTAGCGAAAAAACTAGCACGGTAAGTTGTTTAAAAAATAAATAAATAAAAAACTGACCGCAAGTGAAGAAGTCCACCATGTCACTCCATTGCAGTATCATGGTTGCAACTGAAGAGGTCGCACGGTTTCGGTGCTCACAGCATCGGCATTGTGAGTGCTATCTCAGCAATCTATGTCGTCATCACTAAACACCTCAGTGTGCGACTGTGGAGGTGTCCAAATTATTTTTTTTGACGACGGAGATAGTGATATTTTGTCTCACACATTGAAGGTCCAAATTGTCACAGAACAACTGAATTATTTAATAATATTAAAAAAATAAATAATTAAAACTGTAACTAGTTTAACATTAACCGAGGTTATATCATGAGCTGTTCAGCTAACAAGAAATACTTGTGCTCCAGCTTGACTGTGTTATACTGAAATACGAAAAAAAAAACCGAAAAGAATTTTTTATTTAACGCTACTAATACATTCGCGTATTTAGATATTTTATTTTAACTGTCCACCGATATAGTTTTGCATAGTTATATAAACTGCAAACACTTTCGCCGACACTTCTATCTCGTAGAGCGACCGCGCTACAAATCCGAATATATTGATAAAGACGAGACTATTTTGGAAAAAGTTGACTCGATGAGATAAAAATGTGATACTTACTACGTAAAGGATACACGAGGGTGAAGCAAGTACCAAAATTTTCGACTTTAAGATCGTAGCTTATTACAATATTCCCTCAAAAAGACTACACTGCAGCGTGTCCCAGTACGCGATTTCGGTTGTTGTGTAAGTTTTACGTTATTTAACAAATATCACAAAAACAATAAAGAAGTACAATTAAAAAATTACACAATTGTGTGAATTTTATACGATGTATGTCTTAATGACTTTAAGTTGGATTTAATATAACGTGTTTGTATATATGAAACGTCTATTGAGTTGGTGCAAAATTCTCGTAATTAATCGGCGGGTGACCGCTTTTGTGGTAATTGTTTCAAGTGGGGCCTTGTACTTTGAGAAGTAGTTCAATATAGTCATTCAGTTATCACACCTATTAGCTTTACAAAATAAGTAAATAGTTAAAAAGGAGGTATCATAAGAATCTTAGTTTAGTAATTAAATATTTTATTTAGAAGCTAAAATAATTTTTTAGTATGCAATTAAGCCCAAAATGATTCAGAGGCGCGACTTCGATCATCTTTAAACCTAAGTTTCCAGTAAAGGAAAGTATGGGGAAGAAACTTATTTCTTACAAGTATAAAAGATTTCTTGGAAATGCGACATGCTCATCCCCGTGCCTAATCCTTGAATTCTTGTAAGGGAAGGAACTGACTAACAAAAAAGTAAAAGATTGTTCACTATTATTTAATGCAAAATATGAATCAAAAATGACTTTAAAGTATACCAAATTCAGTTAAATTAAAAAAAATATTTACTGATTGTTTTTGTTATAAACATATTTTGCAGGTTGTGCAACAACCCTGAAAAGACTACAGTCTTTTTTGAGTTTTCGCCGATGTAGGCGTGTGTGTGTGTGTGTTGTAATTTTTTTTCTCTCTTTTGTCTGTACCGTTCCCACGGTGAACGGTGAAATGCTCGCATTTCTACGCAGCTACAAACAATACGATTGTTCTTAATTTCTTACCGCAACGGAAAGCTCAGCGATTGATGTAAGAGCTGTGCCACTGCGACACATTTGTACTTTTGTTATCGTCATATTGAGTCTCTAAAGGCTTCCGTTTATATCTACTATCTCCATCTCTTTCTTACTGTAGCATATTCCCAGGGGACATACTAACCAACAATTACCTAACCAGTATTGTAATCAAGTTGAGGATGTGCAACATTTGCTGATGGAATGTGACCGGAACAAATCAAAAAGACTTTCATTTATAAATATATATAATGTTAATATCAAAGGTGTTGGAGTGATCTTAACTGCCCTAGTGGATCCTACATCCATATTCGCTAAAGACCTGATGTCTTTGGTGAATGTGGAGAATATAGAAATTTAAGTAATTATTATTTTAATGTTAGTTATAAATAAGTGAACGATGTAAATGGCACGATGGGATTGATATGTCCGCTGTTAGCAAAAATCCCAATACAAAATAAAATAAAGAATTACCTAAAATGTAACCTCAATTTTATATCATGTTGTCAATAGCGTGGATATGATGACAGCTGAAACACGGACAGCAGAATCCAGGATGTAACTAGCCAGATGCGTGCGAAGAACAATCATTAAGACCTGTCAGGATATTCGCCCGGGACTGAACATGGGACCTATGAAAGCCTTTACCAATTGTGCCATGGTGATAGTTAACTATTGTTGACTGTCAAAGTAAGGAAACAGTTTCTGAATTAAGTTGTATATACTTCAACATTTCTCCCCTAACAAGTTATATCATGGCGCGAGCAGATTAAAGTATACTCTAACTTAGTTTAACTTTGTATATCTTACGAAGTAAAACAGTACAACGTACGAGTATCAGATCATCTTATTAATTAAAGATATAACTAGTAAATTTTATTAGTATTCACATAAAAAAATTGCTCATAACAAATTTATTAAAATTATAATACTTCAATAACATAAGTTAATTTTAACTTAACGTTTGTATCTGTAAAGTTTGTAAGTAATAAAAACAGGCAAATTATAACATAAACTTTCGCCATTTTATTACGTTACAGTCAATAGTGCGTGTACAGTTTTTTTTACCTGTTACTTGAGTAATGAGTATTGTTTGTTTCGATGAATTTTTCACTTTTGTAAGACCACATATTTTTAACATAATCATTAGTAAATCCGATTTGTTATACGGATATTACTAAATATATAAGTTTTGATAGAATTTTGTTGAAAAATAAAAATTGTGTATTCATAAGGATAAAGATATTTTATTAGCAACTACCTCAAAATAATATAGGAGGTAGCTTTGTGTGTAGCATTCATGTCTTAAAGCATATAACGAAGGCATCTTCTTCAGTATTCTTAATTATGCAATCTAGACTGCACGCAATTGCCTGGTTTGAAACAGTTATATAAAATTTGATATTGGCATCCGTTTCCACAATAATTTGAACAGAAACATAGTTTTGATTTCAAAATGGAAGTACCTATCGATTCTACTACAATCTATAACCTCTTCACATTAACTTCGCATTATTAGATTTAGTATTTATGCTGATAACGAATCTTTAAAAACTAGAATCCAAATTATTTATTATGATTACACTAAAAAGGCCATACATACATCTTTTATTTTTGAAAAACTCATTCATTTTGTCGTTCGCCTCTATTACCTGATTATATCAACGTAAATGAGACTGATGCTTCTACTAAAATACTCCATAATATATTTTAAACCGGATGAACTACATGGACACTCTTTCAGGATAAATTGAAATACAGGGAAAGATGAGAAAACCGAAATAAATAGTCTATAGCTTATCCGGTTAAGGAGATACGAAAGGTCAAAGTTAGCACCGTGGAAGGGAAAAGTGAAATATAAAAAAAAGTAAAATTTTGCTGAGAATTGAACTCATGACCTGTGTACAAAGCCTGAAAATTAATCCCTAGGCCATTCCGGTACATTTTAATTTATGTTAAGGTAATAGAGTTCTCTAAGGTAATAGAGGCCTGGATAATAGTAATCATGCCTCGTCTTTTCCGCTTGTTTTAAATTATTTATATATAGAATTGATTTACAATACAATATTACGTTTATGATAAATATGTTTATGAAATAATAATTCCATGTAACTGCTGAAAACCTTTCACTTGCTTACGGAATGGAGGCGAATGACATTTAATTCATCATGTTTGACTGACGCTTGAATGTACAGTACATCTAACACGCGATTTCACACGATGAGATCCTTATTTAACAATGTCAGTCCGTCCGTCCGTCCGTCAACAATTTTCAATCTCGAGAACTATAAGGGGTAGGAGCTGGTGCTGAAATTTGGCATACAGACAGATCTCGCTTAGGTAAGATCAGAGCCGTTGGAATTTTGTTTGTATGTGGACGGGTTCCCGAGTTGTGGGTGAACAAAGTTTCAGAATTTTGTATGGGCCACTTGTAATACTTATTCTGGTTTTAGTATGTATCTGTTGACGGAGACTGCAGTTGCTATTGCAATCGATAAACAGTACTGAGCAAAAATTATTTTGGTTAGAGGCATTGTAAGCTGATGAAATTACTGCGGTAACGAAGATTAAAATCATGCCTTTCAGGTGACAAGGACAACGCGGTGTAGTGTATAGCATCCTAACCAGCGCTACATTGTTGTTCCCAAGACTTTGACTTTGAGCTCGGTACAACCAGAAAAAAAATACCGAGGATTGATTTGCTCTAAATTTATTAAATAATTTACATAAGTATCTGTATATACTTTTACCGGTTTTGTGTTATATTTAAATGAATTGCTAATAATTTGAAAGTTTTTTTAGCATATTAAAAAACTGCTAATTCGAGAGTTGTACGACAATATCGCAAAATAAAAACTTTCAAAAAACTAATATATGGGCCGCAAAAATTTAAATTTTTTATATGTTTATATTCTAATAGTTAATCTATCTGGGCTACATATCTATAAGAGTATCAATAGTATATTCGTCTTTATATATTTACGTATATAACACAAAGTTGATTGATTTTTTAATAAAGACATAAGTTTTCGTAAATTTCCTGTGAAGTCTAGATCGAACTTTTAATCCTATCGGTCAAAACCTTTAAATTTAATCAGAGATACGAAATGAGGATATTGAACTTTCTAACTACAGATGATGTTGCATAAATGAATCATCATGTTTTGATATTACCATCATAATGGTAACGTGGTAATTTCCACCGTTTTGGAGCAATGTAACCTGCAGTTTTCATTATACCATATTACGTATCCCTAACATTAGGTCTAGAGTAAGTATTTTTGAAATATCTCTTCCCCTTTTGTATAGAACTAATAACTATGTGGTGATCTATAATAAGATGGGTTATGCTGGCTTGGTTATATTAACAGAAAACATTAGTTAGTGTTACCAATAACAATTGGTAACAGATGTCATAACGATTTTAATTAAATTGTACGACATTTTACCGACGTAGTTGAAGTAGTTCCAAGAATTGAATACATGGACGTAACTGTAGACTACGGCGGATAATCCTTTATGAAAATACAAAGAACTGTTCCAACGTATTCTTCTTCAGTATTTCAATTGAATCGTATTTTAATATTCTCGTATAGCAAATCAAAAATATTTAGTATTTTTTTATTGGTGGACGGGCTATTTCAATAATATCACTAGTTATAACACACTTTAAACTGGAACATAGTGAAGTTTACACATTACTGTTTGGTAGTAGAAATAGTTGTCGCGGTGATACTACTATAGACCTTTTTTTAATAGCACTAAAGTAGCAAACAGTAGTAAGGTGTCTCACACATCAATTCACGGAACCCAAGGCATTCTCACCTGCTCATGGTGCACCTTGCTAATCAACAAACGAGGCTCTGGCTCTCCACCAATTCGGATTGGGCCAGCGTGGTAGAAGACGGCCTAAGCCCCCACTATTAGTAGAGGCCTATATCCAGCAGTAGACCTCTATCGGCTGAAGCTGAAGTTAGCAAACAAGCATACAGCATGCCCAATGGTAAGCAGTTACCTTAGCCAATAGAAACCTGTAGTACCAGAGGCACCACTGACGCGTTACCGACCCCACTGATCTTCAGAGACTCACCACCAGTGAAAACAGGTAAAATATATAAGTAGAAAAATTGGTCGTTTATTAACATTTATATATTAACCTGAATATTACTTATTAGTTATGTTATTAAAAGTTAAATAGAACCTTTTTCATTATTCTATAGCACCATTAGTGCTAATAATAAATCCATTAGACATAACGCGTTTTTGATAGTGCATTAATGCATGTTAGATGGTAACACCTCCTAGTTTTTATTAACGTGTCATAAAATTCAATGTTTAGACACGAAAGTGTGAAAATTATCTTAAAGACGAAAACAATATGCGATAATTAGTATTATGAGGTAAATGTAAATACGTACTGAGATAAGAGGGCGTCGCGGGCGACAAAGGCAGTTTCCTCTCCTTCGGCGGTGTGCTGTACACAAACGCATGGTTCACGCAGCCGTGGCTCTCGGTTACAGCCAGCTCACCCTCAGAGCCTCTTCTTGTTCGTCGCGGTACCGACCCCTCAGTGATTGACTTCGCAGACTCGGATTTCCCGACGATCCTTAATTTCTTCTTGCCTTTGTCTTTAACAGGCGAGTGGAAGTGTAATATTGCGGCGGCTTTGGGCGGCACCTGCGCCGGCATCAGCAATTCCTTAGCGGAACTGCTTTTTTGTTTTTTATTTAAAAATATATCACTGAATTTCGCCTTCTCAACTTTCCTGTGTTGTTGCGGTTTCAGGGTCAAATCAATGTTTCCGCTTTTTCGCCTCTGCTTCACGGGCTCCGGTTTCCTCTTCGCCATTATGGGCGTCTTCGATTTGTAAGTACCCTCGATGCCCGTGTAAGGGACGCTGTAATCTCTTTCGTTCCAGACGTGCGTTGTGAATACGACGTCTCGTTTTATTTCAGTATCGTCCGTTACCCCCTCTTTGGTGGATCGCCAACGGTTGCCTATCAAGCGTAGGGAAGCGCGGACGGATCTGGTCCTGCGTAAGCCTCCTTGTTCCCTCTTGAACTTATCGAGGAGGGTCTCCATAGCCCTGCGAGGGGTGAGGCGCGCGGGGCCGTGGGCATTGCACGTAGCTGCCGACTACGCGCACGCTATCTACTCGAACTATAGTTACGTGAGTCGTCGCTTCCGACGTTCACCCGTAGCGGCGTCGGTCGGCTGAATGCTGCCAACAATTCAACAACTATTAGTTCCGTGCCCGCGGCTCCGGCAGCTCCGACGTCTCCAGTCCGCGGCCCGCTCCTGTGCTGCGGTCGCGGTCCTTTCAGAAACTGCTCCCATTTGCACAATCTTACATTCTGATAAGATATGTCTGACACGTCTGTTTAAATAATGTAAGTCACTCTGTGTCTGTGATTTCGTTACGTGATGTACTACGATGATAAACGTAAGAGGCGCATTTTTAAATAGTTGAATTTCGGTACCGGTTGTATGTACGCATCGAATTGGTATTTGTTTCGCAATAAGGCTCGGACATTGTCCGAAAGTGATTTACAACACTGCCCGTGTGCGCTTTATGCACGGTAGGCAGGGCGACCCGCTTTGATCGATCTTACCTCGTTTATTACTAAACAAAGCATTTAAGTAACGCTATTATGAACACTTCGTGATTTTAGCTTAAGGTCAGTTAACCGAAATCATTCTAAAACATATCATGTAACTAATTTCATATGTATTTAGCTGTTTAACAATACAAATGTTCTCGTAGTGACGTGCGTACGATACTTTAGTATTTTTTTTTTAAACGAAATCTTCATATCGAGAGTGAATATAGGCATCTACCAGTTTAATGCTCTTTAACATCTTAAACACATCACCACTTTTAATCAAGTGTAATCATGGTTAAGCATTAACAGATGCCTAACAAAATACATGTTTTGATAAATTTCATTGATATGTCAACATTGAAAACTTTATGAAGATATCTTAATAACATAGTTTTTTTCTGTAAACGTTATTTTTGGAAGTAATTTTCATACAGACTTTTACTAATTGGCTTTTAGTACAGCGTATGACTAAATTAAAATAAATTTTGTTAATAAAAAGGTTTTATATGCTTCTGACCTCAATTTTTTTTTTAAATTAATTACATTGTATTTCTCACCCGCAAACATTTTTAAGAATTGTTAATTAATAAAGTAAATGTTAAAAAGATTATATTACATTAATTATTACACGCTTAACGTATAAAATTATCATGATTTCACGCGCATTGAAGTAAATTGAATACTTTATATGGTGTATACGTATGAAACACGATTGTAAATATCTTATTATATTATCTTATAGCGGTTTTTTTTTTTAAATTTTTTTGCTATATTTAACTTTTATGATAATAAATAAAATAATATAAACACAAACAATCTTTACAGCTTACTGATAGATACAAGATAGATGTTTCAATTATTAGAAATTTAAGGATTTTTTTACACGTATTCACTATTTTTCTTTTACTATATAAAGTGGTTTTAAAAAAAAAATGAATAAAATTATTATAAAAAAAATTACTTAATGATGTTTCAATAAGAACTCGGTACCTTCTCTTAGAGGATCAGGGAAATTTATCTATATTACCAAGTGCGGGTTGGTGGTTTGTAATAAAAGATAGTTCAAATATATAGATATGTTCAAAATAAAATATTATTACTACTTTCATATAATTATTCTGAGTGGATACCGAATCGTTGGTGGAGGAAGCAGGTGCCTGCCGCCACCCTTTTTTTGTCGTCGTGCACCGTTTTTATATCGTTCTTATTATAATTAAAGTTGAAACTATGGGAAATTTTTATTATTCAATGTGTTGTATTACCCCTGTATATACACTTCGAAGAGGAGGTTGACTCTAATTAACCAACATTCAAAAATATTTCTTTGAAATCGTAAACGTATAATTACATGAATGTACTATACCGGATTTTATATGGTGCTTTAATAAACAATAACATCATATAAAGTGTTAAGATTTTAAATAAATTAAAAAAATAATCGATTTAGTTTTCTGGGATATTATTTTCTAGACTCTTCTCTATTTACGAGTATTAACAGTTTTTAAACATAAACTTATTTGATTCATTTCCTTTGGCTTCTTATAAAAATTAGAAAGGTTAAAATAGCTACTTTCATTTTAAAAGTTTTAAATTAATAGGTTATAACAGAAGAGGACCTAAAACTGTCTATTCTTGAAATAATCCAATTATAAATTCAATTGGATATATAGTTTTTGTATGTCAATGTTAAAAAATATTTATCAATGGAGAAACTAAAACATCGAGGACATAAACTTTCTTAGCCATACCAATTTTAGGTTATTTATAAGCAGACTTGAGAAAGTGTTTATGATATAAAACAGCAAGCTAAAGGAACCAAATAAACTGCTGTACCAAGTTTTTGATTCAGATAAGCGAGACCGTGAAATTCTAAAACACGGAAGTAAATGCAAGATATAAAACATGATAAATATGCAAATACTTCACGACCTACATGCGGTACCTTCATATACAAATATAAATTGTTTCTAATCTCATTAACATAGTTTACGAACGTGGTTTTTTTTTATCGTTAAACAATTATAGTATAATAAATTTTGTTCCGACAAAAGGCTCAAATTTGTCATGTCACGGACGTTTGGGTAAGTGTTCTCGTACCATAAACCGGGCTTTTGTAATAGTGAACGGTTAGACTAGGGGTCCTTATCACCCTCACAACGATTCCGAAAGGACAATAGCTAGACGTGGTATCGTGACATTAAAGTAGGATCAACGTAGGTACTAGAGACAGTTTCCATGGAGCGTCGGCAAAGGATATTGAAGCCGAGGGACTCTTTTTTTTTTACGTAGGTACTGGTTAATGCTTGACCACGATCCCTACTGGTGTTAGGTGAAGATATGCTCTATGATGGTAAAGCGCATTAACCTATTCACTCTTTTTTTGAAGATGCCCACATCGTAATTGTACGGGAACACTGACGCCGGCAAGTTGTTCCATTCCTTAGCTGTCCTTATTAAGAATGAGGAGCCAAACCTCTTAGAGCGTATACATCAGACTGCGCTCGTCGTCTTCTGGCATAAGGTGTTGCCTCGATACCCCAGTAATTTCACTAGCATACAGCACCTTTCAAACCGGAACACAGTAATGTTCGCACACTACTGTTCATCGTCTGTAATAGGAGCTGTGGTGATACCTACCTAGTTTTCGGCAACAGGAACCTACCGCCAGTACAGTTTTAATGAGTCAGCTTACCCATGGAGAGATAAAGACTAAAAATCCTTTAACACTGGTTTTCTCTATATTATCTATATGTAGAGGTTTCTATTCGGGAGTCCTCACTTTTATGTTGTTCGTATTATTGATGACTTTTACAGCTTCATCAGGATTTATATTGTAAGTTTCCATGTGTGGGAATTTAATATAACAATTGAGTTATTTTTTTGACCTTTGTAACATATATACTTTGTGGATGACGATGGAAGATGAGGAAATGTAAAAAAAATATTTCTACGTAACGTTAGAAATATATTTAATTTATAAACAGTTAATATCCCATATAACTAATAATACGTTTATGTGTGTGATATTGTATATTTTATGTTTACAGGGTCGTTCACTTTCCAAACCTCTAATGAAACTTTGAACGAATGTCCAAAGGGCCTTGATTTTTTTTTTAATTTGTTAAC
Source organism: Pachliopta kotzebuea (assembly GCA_018246255.1). Taxonomy (NCBI): domain Eukaryota; kingdom Metazoa; phylum Arthropoda; class Insecta; order Lepidoptera; family Papilionidae; genus Pachliopta; species Pachliopta kotzebuea. The sequence continues at coordinate 18,763 of DWLS01001809.1, forward strand.
AAAACAATTGCTTTTATATTGTTATTGTTTTTATATTAATCTAACTAGATTAGTTTTAGTATGTAATTACATTAAATAGTTTTAATTGCGGTTTTGTTCTTACGAAAGCAAGCTGTTGATTTTCGTGTAAAATTAAAGCAAAATAAATTTCATTAAAATCTGAAAAAGAATTTACATTCCAGAGAATGGTAAAATAGTAAAGATTCTTTTCTCACCTCTTCAATTGTAGTTTCTTTTAATAATCTAACTTTCTCTAAAAACGAATAAATACGTAGTTCCTTGTAGATGTTGAAACAATAAAACGGTACCGGTGAATAAAAATCTTATCAAAGCGCTATTAATTCGATCAATTAACGACTTTTTTTTGACTTTCAAATGCGTATTTTACGTTTACCATAACGAAATCATAGAGTGAGTATATAACTATACTACATAATGCATTAATTTTTAATTTATTATATTGTAAAAGAAAATATTACCTGTTATAGTTTTAGTTAATTACGAAAAAAATTATTCTTGTTGTTGACAATTATCCAATTATTTATTTCTTCTGTACAAGTGTGCAACATTTCTCACTACACTGTTCAGATAATGCATTTTCTATTTTTTTTTTAACATTTCCATATAACATATATATTAAATTTAACTGTCATCATAACCGCACTGTTTAACAGCTAAGTCTGTGCCATGTTCTATAAATTACTAGCGACGAATCGTAAATAAAGGAAAACAAACGGTTTAAACTAATTAAAAACACTGAAGTAGTTCGTTCCATTGATATGTTTCATTAATAATACGCTTTATAACGAAAATAACAACACAAGCTTTCAAAACATTAATAACTTAACGTTCACGCATACTATAGACAACTGATACGAACTGAAGTTAGCCGGCCCAAGTACGGCAACATGGCGGCCGGATAGTGCCAACATAACGAAGTGAAACATCTACCGCACGTCAGTCAACGGCCTTGCGAGCAACGAACACCTAGTATTGAAATTATCGATAAGTAACATATCGATGTGTAACGTATTGGTAATTAAAAAGTGATCTATTTATATTTTAAATTATTTTAGTAACATAAAGAGAAATATTTTGTTTACGAAAATTAAAATGCAAGTAATTTTCTTCTTACTTTTTCGAATAGCACATTTAAGATACAAAATGTAACTTGTAATAATTTGATATAATGCATTATATGAAAATATATGTATTTTTTTTTTCGGATAAAGTTTTTGCTTTCGGCCACTATTATGGCCGTGAAAGCTTCATCGGACCCTCAGCTCGCGGATCCGGACTCCGCGAGCTGAAAATAGTATATATATATAAATTATATAGTATAAGGGAGAGGAGGGAGACAAGGGAAGAGGATTTGGGGAAGGAGGAAGAGAT
>DWLS01001810.1:0-20151 GCA_018246255.1 Pachliopta kotzebuea
GTCGCGCTGGAAATCTATTGGAGAGGCCTACGTTCAGCAGTGGACTGCAATAGGCTGAGATGAATGAATGAATGAATGTGTTCGTCGTTCCATGAAAACCAAATGTTAAGTCTAGTCCTTACCCCTGTTATTTTTACCAGCTACGTGGCCTCTCAGATAAGAACCCAGTGACCTTTGCACGACACAGTTAGGCAGAAGAAAAAAGCGCTGAGTACCTGCTTAATTAATGTTGTCAACATGATCAGAGACCTACCATCAGCAAGAACTAGTGTGAATCGGAGACCGCATGATTTAAAATTTAGATTGTAGTAGATTTTCTTAAAAAATTCGCTACCAATTTATCATTTATCTGTAAAATAACAACATTGTATCAACATATGAGATAGAGTCATCTGGCTGAGTACATTTCTGTATTATTGGCCTCATTGTCATATAACGTAACGTGAAACTTGTTTATTTTTCCAGATATTATACTTTTTTAATGTTTATGTCTAATTAATGAATTTTTTGATATACCTAAATTATCCTAAACTCGACTTAAAAGAGAATTTATTATAAACCTCATCTTTATACAGAGAATTTACGATAAAACCGATGGGATATAAATGGTCGACAATATTACAAGAGTGAATACGATGCCCCAAGCGATACAATTCTTGTGAAAAGTCGACGCAAGAGGATATTTCAATAGGCTATTCATGTGACGTCCTGATACTGCTAAGTGCACTGTTCGGTTATAAAGCTATAGAAATACCAGAACGACTCTATTCATTAGGACACAGCACCATCGCAGAATTAACTGATAAGTTTTATATTATTTAGACCAAAAGTAAATAATATTGCAATTGTATATTTACGAAAATTCCTCGTTTTTAAAACAGTACAGAATTTATTAGACAAGGAAGTGATTCTTTCTGAGCCATTTAAATTGTAATAGAAACAGATTCCTGAATAAATTATACATAATCATTATTACATTGTATGAGTACTTTTAAAAGAATAATGGAGAGTAATAAATAAAATAGAAATTGGTTGAACTATGCAACATTTTATGTGATCCCCCTAATTATGTCTTTAAGAATTATCTGATGATGAATTACGACGAAACTGGAGTACAAAAACGTAGGCACAATAATCAGTAAGTTAAAAATATAACAGGCAGTTTATACAGAGATTATGAAAAGGTGAATTATTAATTTGGCATATAAATTACAAAATTTTATACGATCAGTTTCCTGAGTGTACAAAAATAAAAGGGTATTAAAAGAAGGTTTGTTGAATAGATATAAAATTTCGTTACTCCAGTAGTTTCACTTGTAATAGCGTATTTCAAACTAGAATACAGTAATATTTGTATGTACTGTTTGGCGGCTGTGGTCATTCCAACAGTCCAGATAATAACCAGTTTTTCATTTTTTCGTATAAATTGTATAAATGAGCTTTCATGTAACATAGCTATATTATAATAATATTCAGAATTAGACAAAAATGTTAACGACACATTATAAAAAGAAACTAAAATTTAGTTTAATGAAAACTTGAAACAAAAGTTACTGTAAGTATTAAAGACAGAAAAAATGCTTCTGGTCATCTCCATCATATTTTTAAATAACACAAAATATTTATAAATAACATGAAACCCTGCAAGGTTTCATACCATTATTTAAACCCTGCCAGGTTTCATTTTATTCAGAAATAGAAGTGGCTGTATCAGTTAAAATTAAAAGGCACTTAGATATCTTAGTAATAAAAATTAATTGCACTCAATAAAATAAGATATGTACTTAGCCTTGCTCTACGCGCTCGTGTAAGCAATTGTGACATTGTCTATTAATACAAGAGCTTTAATATATAAACGATCGATAGATTTGACCTAATATCGTTATCATACGCTAAGTAAACGCTTCTGTAAGTGTACCAGACGTCGACGTTCACAGACCTCGGCCCAAATTCATTAGGTATAAGCGTATTATTAATTCAGGATTTGCAGGCTAATCCCCGGTACGGTGTTAACTCCGTATAATGTACGTATAGATTCAATAACCTTATTAAATTCGATGTGTCGAATATGTACGGATACTAAGCTAAGGAAACCCAATATTTTTGGAATAAAATACACTGTTCTGTGGTCTATATTTTTAGCTGTGTACCATTGAAATACAATCTAAAATTTAGAAATTAGGTTATTTAAATTATTACCTAATAGTGTCCTATAAATGTTAATAAGAATTAAAAAAAACTGTTAATCACGATTAGATCAGATGTATATAATTCTGGATATTCATATCTCGTTAATGTAATATTATGTCTATGGACCACAAATACTTATAATTAATGTTCAATCTGAATATAATACTTACGCCGTCTCCGGAGCCAGAGAGTTCGTGAACTGGTACGGTCCCCGGTGTTCCTGGTGGGCCAGGTGGACCTGGAGGCCCTGGTGGGCCCCGAATAGATTCTCCTGGCGGACCCTATATAGGAAAAGGATATATATACATTTATTACAACTATATATATACATTTATTACAACCATAATTTTTGAGCATAAACCTAAGTCACAGAGTGGTTTTTCTAATACTAAAATATATTTAAAAGAAATAATGGTTTGAAATTATTATAAGTAACAATTTATCAGTAAATAGTAATTATTTAATATTCATAGTGTAGACCATGAATAACATTTAGTAATGTTTTTAGTCAAATTTCTGATCTAAAGACAAAAGTTTATTACATATATTTTTTATTACTTTATTCCCTTTATTAGGATATAAACTATAAAATAATTTATAATAAGTAATTCAAGATAATTAATAGACATACAATCAAACAAAAACAAATTTTATTACTGAAAATATTTTTTTATAAACACGTAAAATATATTAGTTTTATAAGTCTAAAGCTTGCCCTTTGACCACGATCTCCTTTTTCTCCTCTAAGCCGCAGCGGGTATCCTGGAACACAAACAACATAGTCTATTCTTTGTGTTTTCTATTAGTAACAAAAACTTCACATAAATCTGAAAACTTGCTGTATATAACCGTTAAGCACGAAACGTAACAGAAAATATTTAACCTAATTTGATCCAAAATTACAAGAAATATTACAGTGTACGCAACGATTTAGATATAACTAAAGTGTATAAAAATATAAATTGTTAAGAGAGTTGTAGTTAATAATACTGCCTCAAAAAGAAAACCGATTTTGAACCTCCGATAAAAAGAGGTTCTCATTGCAGTAAATTATATACATCTTTACTTAAGTTGATCTAAGAACAGGCAGTTTTATAAAGGTTTTCTTGTTTGCTTTTATTTCTTTATCTCATGAAAATATAGGAAAAGGAAGCTAGTAAGCAAACGAACATAAAGAGATTTTAAAGAATATCTCGATCTTTGGCAGAATACCTTGTTTAAAACCTATTGCAAATATTAAAAGAGTAAAAAGTCTTTTACCGTCTATTACATTGATGAATACCAGAATGATTTGAAATATTAGAGCGGGATAAGATGGAAATTCGAACAGGCTTACTAGAAATGGTTTGTGTGCAGACTGTTCCAAACGTCTTTGATACATTTGTTTAGAATCTATAAATACTTCTTTCCGAATAAACATTTTGATACAACAACAAATAATATAAATTATATATAAAAATTACAACATTTAATAATACATTACTCGCACCATCTAATCCTGGGGGTAAAGGCGGAAAGGGCGGCGGCATCGTTCCATATCGACCTGATCCCTCTGAATCACCTTCTTCCTGGTCCACCTGTTTGAATTATTATTGAATAATCTAACGACAATAGCATTATTACAAATATCTGGTTGTATTAGTACAAAAATGGCAATGAACAGTTATATTTCTCGTGTTGCTATAATTTATATATATATAAAAGCTGCTATAATATGTCCATGTCCAAATAAATACACATAGGGAGTTGCTATAATAATAGGCTTTGATTGCTTTTATATTAAAACTAATACCAGCCGATTTTTCAATGTAATTATAATTAATTGTACAGTAAGTAAAAGTTATGTATAACAAAATATATGAAAATAAATTCAGTTTCCAGAATTGTGGCAATAATGTGACAGAAATTCAATGAACATAAATCCGAATGGTTTGATATGATTATAACGAACGGGAAACACACAAGTCGTTAGCGAGCGATATAAACACGAGTGTTTGTGTGTTTACTCAGTTGAACAAAGGCTCCTGACGATGTATCGCCCGTGAACATTGTACTCCTGGTAATGTAGCTTCTTCAGCGTTTGATTACAGCATCGGAAACTGTGAACTCGCGGCGCGAATACGTAATTTGTGTGACACTGCCGACATGTGAAGTAAGCGCGAGGATTGGGAAGTCAGGCCTCAGATCCTCTTTTCATGTTGGTTTAATCAAGTGCCTTGTTATTTGTATCGTACGGCCAAAGAAGAAAAGGAAAAATAATAAGATTTAGGATTGAGAAATGTGACATATACTTCGCCAGTCTATTTTTTCTTTGAAAGGATCCATTGATAGTAACAAGAAATACATCTTATGAGACCTTATGGATTATAGATTATGTATGGCATCTATTCCACAAAATCAATGATTACATAGAATATCAAAATTGATATTATGGTTAGTGTCGGAACATTTAGAACTAATTCGAAAATGTCCACAATATTATTTAGCATATAAATTTATTATTTCGGAATATTAATTGTATGAATATTAAAGGTCAGAGAGTTTATTATTCATTTGCGCATGTTAGATGACCTGTTCATATTGTATATTAGTAGTAACGGAGCCCTTGAAAACAGGATATAACCTGGTTTCTATGATATACACCAGCTCTCTCTGAGAGTGACTTTCTGAGGCTGAGGCCAATCATCTTCTTACCATCACCCTTTATACTATTATGAGAAATAGCAAATTTTATTATCAATTTAGTATTTCTCGAAGTTCTGCGGAAACATAAATTATACGATGACTATGTTTTATCCTATCTTTCATACCTTTTGTATAAAAAATTATTGCATAAAACATCTGTAATTTCGTAATTAATACTATTAATTTTTTTTGTTTTAGATGTTACTTAGAAAAATGAAGAACTGTTAGAAATTTACCCTTTAATTATTTCCTTGAATTTAAGCGTATAAAGTAGACTAGGTCATCGCCCGTAGATTATCGGAAAGAGGGTTTGGTAACGATAAAATTCAATATCTAATGTGTAGGGTAAACACTCGATATTACACAGGATGTGGATATATTGACAACAAAACGACAACAGTTTTAACAATAATTGTGTATTTTATGATGATAAAATTTAATACATCACCTAAAATGTTGAATATGATGGATAGGAACTGACTGGTGACTTGTTTAGCAATTGTTTTTGACATGTATAGCAATACCCCGCTTAAATTAGGAAGTATAAACATCTATACAACATTTGATTATTTTCGGATTAGTTGTTTTTGGGGATATTAGGTATCCACTGCAATTTTCCGGTTTTTACATTTTAGCTTTACACGAGTAATAGTACCTAATTGGAAGTTGAATATGCTCCACGTTTTAATTTGCAGGCTAGTTATAATTTTGTAAGACAATAATTATCTTTTGTAAAAATTAAAAAACATATAAATAGATAAAATATTATATAATAAAACAGATATAAAAGTAAGCATATTTTAAAGGCAGAGAAGATGATTCCTTGAATTTATTGGTTTGGTTTTGTCTCTTAATCTTTCTTTTATCTAGCATTCTCTAAACGAAGGTCTTGTATAGCTGAGTTCTACAATAACCTTAATAATTAGATGCCAGTTAAGATGTTAACGTCAAATCACGTTGTGCTCATCGCCTCAAATCTTAACATGGGAGAAGATTGACATGCAAGGCCAATTTTACGAACAACAGTGTGCATAACTATTCATTATTCTATAGATCTATTCATTTATTTGTACATATTACTAGTAACGAAGATTTACAATTACTAACCAAAGCATCACTATCAAGGAATTAAAATTTATATGTTATTTTCAAAAGGTCTATTGTTTGTATCTTCACCCTGTAATTATTTTTTTATTTATGATTATGTTAACGATTGATGATGGTGATTAATTAGAAAGTACAATAGTTTTTGCTATATTTTATCGTGTAATCGATAACCGATTGATATTATAAATTCGTCGGACTTGATGTCACTAACATAGCCGTTAAAGGCGTCATCAGAGTTAAGATTTGTAATAATGATATGACATCGCTCCTTAATGTTTTCATTTGATGTTCAATGAGGTCAATTATTAAACTGCATTGTTCGGGAAAGATCATTGTAAAGAGGTTGATGACATTTGTCATGAGTGCAAAAGGCAATTATTGAAGAAATTTTTCTTAGTCTAGATAAAGAGAGAGGAATTTATATAAGTGCGTAGACGACGAATAAACTCAATAATATAGATAGGTTACGATGGTTACACAGTTTCACTTTGTGACATCAGAGTAATTACAGCAACGTCTAGACAAAGACACAGTAATATTATATAACATATTACTTCTTGGTGGTAATAAAGAATAAACTAAAAAGTCTTTTGAGAACATGGACATAGTTAAAAAGTTAATTGCCATATTTGTAAGAACTTAATTTTAATTAATTTTACAACATATTATTCATTTTGTGTTATAGACAGTAATTCAGGACGATCACAGTTGTTTTAATAACTTATATCTAAATAATATAAACATTTTTAATAAAAAACAACCCTATTGATTGTACAGTGTAATTTCATTAGTAAAGACATCACATTTATACTGTGTTAGTACATTGCGGTGTGAAATAAAGCGTTCGTGGTTACAAACGAAACAATAAAAAAAAATAAAGTAATCACCAAAAAATTGTCAATGTCTATCTCGTCCCCACCGCTGCCATTACCGATCTCCTGTCAAAATTTTACATTGTTATACAATAAAAAAAAGATTTGAGTATAAAGCAAAGTGTTTGCGTAATTTCATTACCAAAAAAAAAATGCTGAATATCGTCCTTTATGGCGAAAGTAAGTACATTTACCGTAATTCACCTTTTTAAGGCTCATAAATTTGTTTCCAAAGTAATACAGTAAATAAACACGTTGTTTTAGGCATACGTAGTATTCGTGTATGAATGTCCAATTCTGTCATAACATGTGTAAGTAAATAATTAAGAAAATGTAATACAACTTAATACTTTGAAGTGTGCGTGTGTTTTTGTAAGCTGTTGATAATGACATTAAGAAATTGAAATCAATTAAGCGATTCATTAATTATCCAAAAATAATCTTACCTCAAATGTATTGACACACTGCACCTCTGCTTGCGATGGCGATCCATATAACTTCAACTCTTGAAACGCACCCTGTATCACAATTACGGTAAACACACAACGCCACAGTGTTTCCATCACGACTTGCAATGTATCGAAAAGTCTATTTTGATCCTTTAAGATTTAGTTAAACGCAACCTAATTCTGCTTTTAATTCATCAAAAACCGGAAACGGCATGTTAAACATTTTCATAACTCATTTTAATCAAAAACATATCTTATAATATTAATAAATAACTGGACCATTATTAAAAGGTAAAGTTTCACTGAAATAAATCGATAATGTTATTTTGTACTTATTAAACCGGAAACGCGTTAACATGTGCGCGTGCGCAGTACGCGTGTCAGTCAACCGGATGGCAGCGATGCACTAAATTTAAAATGAAGACTAGGTTCAATGCGTCCAAAAAAGTTGTACCTCCTGCAATCCTGATTTAATTAAGCAGCACCAATAATGTATGGTTCATTTTAAATTGGACGATCCGAATGCATTACCTGGGTTCCTAAACGTATTGTTAAACTTTTAAATCATTGATATTTGGATCTATATTTGATATAAAAGTAACTATAGTCGTAATAATATTTATCTTTTAATATTCAGATCTTTTATTATAGAAAAGAGTAAACTATCTTCATCTTTAGTTGCATATTTTTTATGTTTTATTGTTTACTATAAACGTATTACATATTTGTTTATTTATGTATATACATCTTTTTCTTTATAAATTACATATTGTTATTTTTTGTATTTTACTCTGACGCCGGAAATTAGAGTTCGTATTTGCCTTTATTTTTTACTAATTATTTTTTAAATTCTATTTTTGTTTTTAAGTCCATTACTATAGCTATTTACATTTCACATTCCTGTTCATGTTTAGGCTGACATTCTATACTGAATGTAAAGTATACTTATCCTACTTGTTTATTATTTATTTTACTATATACCTTAGCACCTATTTTGATACGATATTACAGAAAATTATCCTTATTTATCTTATTGCTAATTATTGTCTCATATTACTACTTGTAATTATATCATTTATTTCTATTTCCAATTCAAATCATTCTTCGGTATAAATATGATATTCGCTTACTGTATCTATGACACTTCAATTTTCAGGGTCGCAGAGGTACGCTGGGCTACCCTTAACATGGAATTTGTATAAACATCCCAAAAATCCGTCCCAAATAACACCTGTACAGCTGACGGGTTCCAGTCAAGACTTTTTAAAACCGGGTAAGTTCTTATAGCCTCGGGAAAGAATTGTTTGATATTGTTGGCGGTATTACTTTCTTTATAACGCCGGTTCCATTCATCAAGAGTACCCAATCTCCTTTGCATCTTGATAAATGAAACTGGACACTTCGCATAACTTATAAATTACAGTTACTGGTACATATTACACTTACATATGTAATTATAATCGTTTGTATTTGGATATGCTGGAAGAGAACTCTCTTTAGAGTTAAGCTTGCTACATACCTTTTTGATTTCACTTTTATTAAATTGTTTCTATTTATTCGTACATGTGTATAATAAGAAATAAACATATAAACCTTAACCGGCATGCTCTATTTATTCTTAAACAATACGAAAAATCTTTTCTTTTAATATGAGCAAGCGCACAAATAAAATATAAGATATTATATTGTTACCTTAGTTTTAATTAAAAATTTACTTACTAAACCAAAAGGCAGGAATATTAAAAAGTGCCTACTTGACATAAGCGAAATTAAAACTACAAAACGTTGGGTGGGGTTAAGGGAGGGGAACATCGAGATAAAGACAATGTAATGTTTGAAAACAAACGTATATTTTTCTATTTTAAAACAGCCCCCGTGGACTGAATGTAGGTAACATATTAAAGTACGCAGAGGAAAACAGAGAACTGACGACTTTCATTAATGCTTTTACTGCAATGCTGCGGTGGAAACTGCCGTTTCTCCACGTATATTTGAAAATGTAGGCACTACTGCAGTCTATACTTTAAATTATATTTTTTTTTAATGTAACGATATTAAAAGAGAAGCTAGTTTTTTATTTGCTACTCTTAATATATTGCAACGTAACTAGTCGAAATATTTTTAAATTGCAAATACTACATCAACTGTTAATAATAGTTTTTATTAAATACAATTTCGTGATTCAATCATTGATAATATAACGCTGTATGTCCTAGATTCGATTCTTCTTCTTAATTGTTTCAGTTTTGACACACTGGACGTGGTCATAAAACAGTTATATAATAGATCCGTTCCACTAGGCGCCTCCTGACTGACTGTTGACTTTATATTTGTACAAAGAGACTTCTACTGCCATTCTGATTTGGTCTGTCTAGATTCGATTACGGAGCCAAATAAATGCAAAATTAGTCTTTTTTTTAATTCGCTGTTTTTTTTTTACTATTTTAACATATATATATATTCAATAACATTACAGTGTTCTATAACAACTAAAACTAGAGCATTTTAAGTTCACTTCATTACTTTTTATTTACAATTTCTCTTGACGTAGATAAATCAAGGCCCTCATAATTCAATTGTCTTTTTTTTATTTATTTATAACAACTTTTGATTTTTGTAATCAAATGCTATAACGCCGCTAAACCGTATGGGTTTGTCTCGGCGTTCCACATCTTACCGTTACAAACATAATTCATAAACAATATTTATACATTCAAATACAAATTCATTGTTACATACACATACAAATTAATATTTGTATGTGTATGTAACATTTCCTATTTCAGGAAGTGATCATTTGATTTTCTCTTAGGAAATTTTTCTTTTAGAGCCTCGTTGCAATCTGTCGCTAATTTATGATATATTTCAGGTAACATGTTGCCTGTCTTATTCTATTTATTCGTTTAATAAACTAATTTAGAAACACAGCACTTCATTACTTGCCCTCATTGCCAATTATTATCTTATAAAATTAAAGTCAACTAGTCTATTGTATATAAAAATATATATACTTTCAATAAGAAAAACTATGTTGATTTTTAATTGTTGATTGAATAAATGAATTTTCCTTAAGTACCTTTGAGTCACATGTGTTTTATTTGCACACACCATTTCACAATTCCACTATTTAAATTTTTAAGACTAAAACAAATCGGGTCTCTATTAAATTATATGATTGGAATGTGTTGGAATGGTCTAGAAGCTAATTAATTATCATACTTTGGACAAAAAAGTTAAGGGTTCGATTATAAGAGCAATTTATCTGTTTTGCCTTTTTTCCCACTTCCACGGTCCTAACTTTGAGTTTTCATATCTCCTTAACCGGAAGAGTTATAGACGCTTAATTTCTAATTTCTCGCCAGTATAAGGATACTGCACTTAATTTTATCCTCAAAGAGTATCGATGTAACTCTCCTGGTTTAAAGGTTACTAGTGTTATGTAGTATTCAAGTCAGTGCATCAGTCTTTTTTACGCTGATACAATCAGGTAATAGACTCTAAATGGATTCAATATGTGGATGCATATGGGTAAATATTGATAGAAATATTTCGATGCCGTAATTAATAATTTCCATTTCAACGTTACGAGTATTTTAATTTAACAAATGTTTTCAAGTATCACATCAATTAAAAACGAGTTCCTTTGAAAGGCAAATAATTGGATCTTTCTGCGCTGTCCTTTATAATTAGATTTTAAATAGAAACGTTTCATTCGTATTAGTTTTGTTGTAGTTTCAATGACATTTACTAACAAAATCGATAGTTTATAAACGTATCAAGTGGAAAAGTACTAAATTCAGAAGTTTACTCTAAGTTATCATACTTTTCTTATTAAGTAATGTTTTGTTTATAATTTTCCGAGAATAGTATATTGTTGTAATAATTAGTATTAATAAGTAAGTGTTGATTATTTACATACTGTGGCAAACAGCATCTCCAGTAGAAATATTACTTGCATATTGAATATTTATTGCTCCTCTTAATTTAGTTAAACTCATTCAATATGTACGTAACGTTTTATTAGGTAGTCGCACGTTAACTTTTCATTTCTCATTAATCCTGCTTAAAGCGAAATTAATAACTTTAACGTGGGTAAGCCAATTGTTTGCAAATAACCTTAAATTCTACATAAAATTTTGTTAAGATTAATCGCTAAGCATTACGTAAATTAAATCCTAATTACCGTTTTTATTACAGACTAATATGCTTGCTTGTACAAAGTGAACTTTAGTTTGTTTTAAGGGAAGGAAATCAATTTAAATTCTTTCATCAGGAGCCTACTTGGAAAGTTGGGATACAAGGTTTGTTGAAAACTAAGTTCCAATCCATCCGTTTAATTAACGAAGCACGCGCTACTGCTAATACTATTCTCAAACTACCAGTTGTAATTTACGTGGCTGTTTATCTTTTATGTACGGAACCAAACTAAGACGGAGTTGAGATATTCGTTATCTTTTATAGCGCGCTTGTATTTGTGGTAGGACTTCCGCAGTTCCTATTTCCGCCAAAGAGATGCAAACTTTACTGCAGTAAGTGAAATTGCTTACAAACAGGTGAACTACCTATCGCCCAACCTTTGCTTACTAAGCAAAATAAAAATTGTCAGGATATTCCTTTTTGTATATTTTTACGGTCAGTGGACAACTACTTCCGTCAAATATGCAAAGATTGTCGTATTTCGGTATAGTTGGTTAGCTGATACAGTTACATTGCTCTAATGTATAAATGAATTACTTACTATAAGGAGAACATCTTGCAAATTTTGATATAAATTTATATAATAAATTTATATATATTTGCCACTAGCACTAATTCTTTAACGACGATATGTATACAAATCTATTAAGGAAATGAGTAGCTTAGCTTAACTTGCCGAGACCAGATCTGCATCTTGAATCCGACGAAGCCCGTAACGGTCGTAAAAGTAGGCAAAGGCATCATTCGAAAAGAAAGGAAATGGAGCAGTTTTTCTTACTTATTAACGAAACTACAACTATATGATCATCTACTTAGAACCAAAATACAATTATTTTTCAATCAATACTGCCTGTAGTAAAATCATGAAAAAATTTATAAAAAAAAAAATTGGTGACGAATCTTTTTAGCATTAATGTTACGGTAAACTGCGATCTCGTCTCACATCTTCACCTGTACTCAAATTGTTTTTAATTAAAAATTCTCTTTGAAAACCTCAGTCCAATATTTGATATTCAACCGAAGTAGAAAATAAAGTACACGAGGTTGAAGAAGACTTCAAAAGGAAAAGTTCTTAAACTATTCTTAATCACTTTAGTTCACTATTTAATCTGTACTTTTTAGATACTATTTCTTAAAGTTTTAACTTCATGCTTTCGGTCAGAGTTGTGTTCGTCAGTGTGTGTAAACTTATACATTACTCATAGCGGTTTATTTTTTAACACAATACATTTGTTTATTTATTAGAAATAAGCTTCAGAAAACTGACATCTTCAAGGCCTGTGATAACTATGGTGATGACAACAAGAAGAAAGGCAAAGCTATTTACAATTCCTTTTAAAGTTTGTACTGCGAAAACTTTTTAATGTTATATCATTATCAGCAAATAGTCCTCCACTGCTGGACATAGACCTCCCTCCAATTGTGGGGATTTGAGCCATCTCCCACCACGCTGACCCAATGCGGATTTATAGGAAAACCGAGGCTCGTTTGTTGATTAGCAGGGCTCACTAAGGGCAAGTGAGAATGGCTTAGGTCCCGTGAGTTTTTGTGAGGGATTTCTTACACCTATTAATGTTATATACGTTAATTTTATATGATTGAATTTAATTATTTAAGTTAAAAGTTTTGTTAGAATTTTGAGTCACCGACGGATCTGATCGTCTAAACTATAATTCAAAACTTCGAGGCCTTTCTAGGAGATAGTCATTAAAAGAAATATTGTATGCATTTTATTCAGAGAAGATCGTGCGGGCTAAGTGGGAGAGGACCATATCCAGCAATTGACTACCGCAGACTGTTGATGATGATGAACACAACTGCCATTTGCTTTTAATCTTTTCACGTATTCCTTGATACACTGTATAATATTACAAACGTTCTACAAACAGTTAAATTAATATCCTCAGTAAATATTATCTTTTCAGACAGACATAAATCAAAATGTTGGTAGTTTCAATTACACTACTTTGAACTTAACGACGCAGTTTGCGTGGCTATAAACTTGGTGCAGTTCGACAACTATTTTATAAACAGCTTAATTAATGGCGCCTCAACTTCCCGGAAGTCAGCCTTTGGCCATCTTAATTAGATAGAGTAGAGGGATGAAAAGTTAAAACTAATATGAGCTAATTATTTTGTTCTTGGAAGGAAAAAGAGATGACTTAAATACTGAGAAAGAAGATAAACGGAGACTCCTCTCCTATAACTCCTGCTATTAAACGTATTTTGTTATTAAACATTTAAAACTATATTTTGTTATGGTCATAAATTTTTCGTACAAATAATTACAAGTTCTTCTTTTTCTTTTCTACATAAATATATACTTTAAAAAGTATTTTTTTGTAATAAATGTTTGTTTCGTAAAACTATTTACAGTTTGCGACTTTCATTGACGTCGCTGCACAACCCTCTTCCGCCTTTGACAATGTCCTTGGGTTCAAGGATCTGAGAAATTTGTCTTCAATTACTTCCATAGTAAACAATTTCCGTTCATTTCCGCATAACCAGTTTGCTTTTCTTGGTCCTTTGTTATAATTAATGTTGGTTAATTGGGAAATTTGTTCATTAAAAGTTTCTAACAAACAGGTTTGATTTTGTGTTCAGTTTTGGTTAAAGGGTTTTCCTTTTATTAATCGTTTAAACAAAGACAATCAAAATATGAAGTAATAATAAACTTCGTTTATATCCGTATGTATGTTTTGGTTTATCTAGGTATTAAATTTACTGGTGGTAAGTCTTTGTTGCCGGAGATCTCTTATTTCTACTACCATATAGTAATGAGTAAACATTACTGTGTTCCGGTTTGAAGGGAACTATAAGCTGGTGAAATTATTGGCATCACGAGACTTAACACTTTATGCCTCATGGCGACGACCGCAATGTGGTGCTGTTTATACCATCCTAACCAACGTTACGTTGTTATGGGCACGCCTATCACTTACATTAGAAAAAGTCTCAGTTATTTTCTGAACGGATATCCTGCTACCTTTTACAAGTTAAGAAGACCAGGGAACATATTCTTGTACCCCCAAAACTTTTCTTTTAATCAAAACTATTTTCTCCTTCATGACAGGGTAACATTAAAATTATTTCGTACCCATTAACAAGAAAATCACATACTAAGTTTATAATATCCTTTTGACTGGTATTTATACTTTTATTACTCTCATAACATTAAATACTTTGACTATCAAAGAGAAAATAAATCATTAAATATTTTTTCCTCATTTACCGTACATGCATACGTTAAATAAATTGGTGATAATTTCTTATATTTACATCGAATATATGAATAGAATATTTCATTTTCCTTATGACTAAAAGGTATTCAAATTATTTGATGTTTAAGATACATGTTTATGTTTGTGGGTTTATATATACTTTTGATCTTAAAAGTAACCCAAATACAATACTTTTATTTTTGTCTTCCTTGATACTTATTATCTTTTAACATTATACTGTACATCGTACGATTCGAAGGCAAAATCTTTTTTTTTGGTGTGGATAGGCATATGTAGTGTTGAAAAGTTCTTGTTTGATGGTTGGTTAATATCTGCTGAGCTAAGGCTTCATTATTTATAATTATATACGTAAGTTTTATGTAATTTGTTTCATTTGAAAAATTCGTATAATTTATTTAAACAATTCTATAATTATTTTCACATATATAGTTTCATTGTCACCTTCCTGAATATTCTGAACAAATACGCTTAACAATTTTCATCAGGCAATTCTAAATACATAAATACAAAAACAAAGAGATATTTAGACCCTTCAGAAGCTTCAGAAATAAATAAAACTAAAAATTAAAAGCTGAACGTTAATATACAAAAACGCCTTTTACTAAACTGTCGATGAAAGTTTTAATTGGTGTAGTTTATCAACTTTTTAAAGTGGTACCTGAAGTTATTTAGTCATAATGTGACTAGCTAATGCAATTTGTTAGGTACCGATTAATACAAAACTTGTGAACATTTTAGTGGTATTCATTCAAAAACATTTTAAACTAAGTGCTTAAGAAATATTTGCATCCATAAAAGTACTGTTTAGGATGAATAACAAAAATGTAAAAAAATAGTGTTAGTCATAGGCAATACTGCGGTGGTATCGACCAAGATGGGCTCCGGCAACAGAGACCTACCACCAGCAAAAATGAGATAGTTATTGCTATTATGGCCTCAAGGTCTAGTAACTCTATAATTAAATAATTTCATTTTCATATCTACTACTATGTATTCTTGAAAAGAGTAAAAACAAACTGTCCAAAAAACTTAAATAAATCAACCAAAGGTTCATGGCTTTTTTTTTTTTTTTCATCATGGCGCCGTGTAATTGAAGCCTGTAGGTCAAACCTAGCCTAAGAAATATTTCCGTGTAAGTTATATTACACATTATTATGCCATTTGCAAAGTTATTCAAATATATATACGCTCGGTGCCCATAAAAGGCAAGATGCATCGAAATGGACGACCGAAAGAGAATTTACTGTAACTGAAACTTCACTTGATAAAGTTAGAATGCCGCCTTTATCAGTCGCCTCCAGAAATTATAGCTTCGAAATGAACTGAAATAGTGTCTCCTAGGGAGCAGGAATAGCTTTAGAGGTGATTCGTATTTGAGTCCGGATTTATTGGATTTTACAAAACGAATTGAAGTTAAATTCTTGTGATCATTTCTAGCACTCTTGTCTTATTGTTTTATACTCTTCCCCAAAGCCTTCGATACTGTTTGAATAGCCGAAGAAAAGTGATGAAAAATGTTATACACGACCATCGGACATAAGGTTGTATGACGTTAAAACTTTATGTATTTTAAAAGCCTTTTAAAAGTTTCCTTTGTCAGATTTATAAACAGTAATGTTCCAAAATTAACTGATTTTCCTTAAACACTAAGACGATGTTTTTCAAAGTAAAGTTTCCATTGGCAATACAATTTTTTTTATTTACCTAGCTGACGACACAAGTAAAGCGTTCAAGTGATTGCAAGTGTATTTTCAGATCGTTTATATAGCACCACATTGCGCTCGTCGCCTTGAGATGTAAGGTGTTAAATCTCGTTACCATAGTAATTTCACTAGCATACAGCACCCTTCAAACCCGGACAAACCTGCACACAGTAATTTTTACATATTGCTCTTTGGTGATAGAAATAGGAGCTGCAGTTGTATTTACCTAGACGGTCTACAGCAATAGAGTCCCGCCACCAGTAAAAATTATAACGTAAATAAACAATTGTAAGGGAAACTTAATAAAACCACAATTTTCACAAAACTTTTCTATTCTTCCTCTTACACAGTGAAAAAACATGGCCGACAAACCAGTCATGACGCAGGACGGCAATTTTGTGAAGTGCACGGCCCGATTCGACGGGGCCCCTCTAAATCCTGAAACTTTAGAAGCGTTCCTAGACGCAGTGCTGGTGTTCAAAGAGTGCTCTAGCGTGAGTGATGAACATGCATTACGAGGGTTACCGATGCTACTGACTAGTGATGCAGCTATTTTCTACCAAGGTGTCAAGAGTTCCGTCACTTCTTGGGAGGACGCTCTTCAACGTCTACGTTCAATGGGCACGCCGCGGCCCGCATATAAACTGTTCCGTGATATTTTCTCGTCAAAACTAGGTACAGAATGAGCAGATGTGTTTATCGCCCGGCTGCGGGCGACGTTATCAAAGCTGCCGTATGCATTAAACGACCGAGTCAAAGTGGACATCATCTACGGATTACTGAACAGGCGAATCAGGAAACGTGTCCAACCGGACGCCGCATCTAATGTGGATCAATTAATTGAGAAGGCCAGGGTGATAGAGGAATCGCTAGCAGACTCCATGTCGTCGACGCCGAGGCCGACGACCGTAGCGGCTTGTCGAAACGTTGCTACGACGGGGTCAACTTCAGTTGCGCAGCCGCGCGCGGCTCTAGCCGCGCCACAGCCGCGGTCCCCTCACGCGCATACTGTGCCTACTGGTCAGGTGATTACGGCGAGACAAGGTAAACTTTTCTGTGTTTATTGTAAAAAGACTGGACACGCTGGATCCGATTGCCTAAAATTAGTAAACAAAAGTGATAAGACCGAAAAATCGATTTCTTGTTACGGTTGTTGTTCGGTATAGTTATGCATCCCTATATGGCGGTAGTTGCCCTTATATTTTTATTCTCCTCTCATCGCATTAGCGGGTAGTAGTGAAATACCCCCGCCAATCAGATGGCCGTATGGGTTGGTGCGGGGGGAGAGGGACGGACAGCGACGCGATGAGTTGGTTGTATGTCGGCGTTTCCGAGTGACATTGCGCGGTGGCTAGGTCGAACGCGAATTATCTTACGGAGTCGCCACGGTCGCCTAGTGCCGCAGTTCACGTTGCGAGTCCTATTAGTCCTCCTGTGTTTGTGCGCCGCTACGGGGAGCGACCTGCAGCCCTACATGCTGCAGTGGACGGGCATCGCTCGCGCGCCCAGTGTTTGACTTGGAGAGACTGATGACTGACCCTTGACCGACTGACTAATAACTTTGAAGACCTGCGAGCGGCGGAGCTAACGGCGAGTGAGATGAGTACACGTACGCACACGTAAAAACCAGTGAACCTTGTGCCGCGGGCTTCCGAACCCGTACTTGTTCGGCACAGTTGTGGTTCTCGGGATGTCATACGTGCTAATTGTGGAAACTGTAGCAATAAGACAATCAATTTTTCGAGTGCGATTTAATTGTGCGGCCCGATCGTACATATTTTAAGAACAAATCTAAAAATAGACTTGATTATAGGTCAAGGTCATCGAAACATCTTTCGTCAAAGAATAACGGCGATGTTTTGTCACAGAATAATTGCAATGTATTGTCGCAGAGTAACAACGATGTCTTGTCAAAGAATAGTTTCCCTTACATAATCAATTTTTTTTTTCCTACACCAATTTATCAATGCATGGAATAATTTACTAGAAATAAAATTAAAATTGACTAACTACGAACGCGCTTTATTGGAATAGAGCGTCAGTTACTCCAGAACTGTTTTGTTCATTTTAATCGCCGATGCAAATGACTTTATGGAAATAATATTAAATTAATATTTACAGTAAAGATGTTATTTATCAGAAAATGTTATTGGAAACGAACCCCACTATTAGTCTTTAGGTGGTTACCACAGCAGCATCATTTACTGTCGCCCAGTTATTATGCCATGCCATAGCCATTTACTGTGTATGAACAGTAGTGTGTTATTCTTAACACGTTAATTTATAGAGCAACAGTTATGTCGTAATATAGAGGTTCCTTGTTCGATTCTGGAGCTACGTATTGTGGAGTTGCCATACTTATTTATAAACCATAAAAGCATTATTGTGTTATATGGTGGCTTTTTTAAATATTACTATTGTGTATTTACTCTGTTAACTGCATAACATTTGGAAGTTGTAATCTTTAATATCGCTTTTCCAGGTGACAATGAGGCCGAAATTTTGAAGGATTTTCTCACACAATAACCTAGTTCACATTTTTTGATAGTTAGGACACAGTTATGTAGTAATATGTAGATTTGCAATATACGATTGGTTACAGCATTGAACCAAGAACTTTCATGTTAGAGCTTTTAACCGTTGCGATGGCGCAGCGGTTAAAAACTTCTGTGGAGAACCAGTAATAAAAATTTATTTTCACAACACCTCATTGATTATTGTAACATTGGCTACAAACAATGTGGTAAATATAACAGGAATAAATAAAGGGTTCGGTAATGCTTAAGGTATTCCGGGGATTAACATGGTACATTAAAATGAACAAGGTTCTAGTCCGTACGCTTTAAAAGTGGCTTAAAAGTAAATTAGAAAGAATAAAGGTTATAACGTGTTTGTATACGGATAAATTCAAACAAAAAACTGTAAATATTTCATTATTATCGGCTGATAGATGTCCACTGCTGGACATAGGCATACTTCGAAGACTTATACACCGATTAATGCTGCGTTGCCTTCATCTAGCAGCTTCCCTGGACCTTCACTAGATCATTAGCATACCTTACCGTTTAGGACTTCTTTTACCAGCCACGTACTCTTACCAAACAAATAAATAAAAAATCTTGGGTACATAACTTCGATAAAATACAATTTATTATTATTTTTATTTTCATCACTGTATTTATAACGATTTTGTTATACTTTAACCTTAAATGCTTTAGCAAACTCCGCAATAGCGCTGTTGACTAATAGCAAAAAAACTCAAATTGAGACTAGAATAGGTTTACTTTTTTCAGACTGAAAGTTTTGATTAGAAATCCTGGTGATAGCCAGGGTTTATGTGAAGATTTAAATGAGAAGATTTCATCCATTAAAACCACTTCAGTGGTCGTCTTCAGCGTTTCGAGAGATCACAGGGTTTCTATTCAGAACATAACCGGGAGTAAATTACTTATTCATTATGACATGGTTCCATTGCAAGGTTGTGATGAAAAGCTTAGGTGAAATTCAATACTTGTTAAATAATAAAAAGGGCTATTTTGTTTATTTACTAAAAGAATATACGGCCTTGGAGCACGTGATAATGTCCTTCGGATCGCTCTGGCCGAGATGGGCGATCAGCTTCGGGAACTATTCGACGCTTGCCTCGCGTCGTCGCGGTTCCCGAAGCTGTGGAAGGACGGCCGATTGTGCCTGTTGCGGAAGGAGA
>DWLS01001811.1:0-20148 GCA_018246255.1 Pachliopta kotzebuea
GAGGATTTGGGGAAGGAGGAAGAGGTGGGAAGAAAAAGGGGGAGGTGATAAAATAGATACTTATATATATAAACTGTTCAAGTTAAATATCCTATACTTAACTGTTATCTAGCAGTTGAATAGTTTCAAATGTGAAAATGCAGTTAAGAAGTTTACGTTAATTTTAGAACTAAACTATCTCTTTGTTTTTACGATTAGAAAAGTTAATGTTTAATAACGCGATAAACTTAACGGCCCCCAATGAAACGGCAGTTTGCGGCGGTTATGTAAATATCTAAGATTTATAAATAAACAAAAATATCCATTTAATTTCATTATAACAGTCGTTTAAGTGGCTCGTATCTTTTTATTGAGCGAAACGAGAGAGACGTTCACTTGAGTTTAAGTGATACGGCTGCTTATAACAACATCGCAGTAGTTTTAATGATATACACATTGCGCTGGTCGCCTTGAGACATATGGTGTGAAGTATTTTTACCGCAGTAATTTTACTAGCATACAGTACTCTTTAAACAGGAACAGAGTAATGTTTGCACGGTTCTGTTTGTCGACTGCAATAGGAGCTGCAGTGGTATCTCCAACCACGGTCTCCGGCAATAAAGACCTACCACCAGTAAATATTTTTTTCCATTCTGAGATATCCATAGTTCTCAGGTTCATATCCGACTCGAAGGATGTAATAACAGTCTCCTGCAAGTAATGAAAGGTAAACCAGTAAAAGAAAATAAACAATATAATCTTTCGTCTTTCGAGACCTTCACTTGATAGCCTACGCTTGCTCATAACAATATATGCTTAAGATACACAGCAGTTTGTTGTGGTCGTCGCTTTGATACTCATGTTAGTCTCGTTACCTCAGTAATTTTACTAGCATACGATGCCCTTCACACCGAATCATAGTAATGTCTGCACAGTACTATTTTTCGGGTGCAATAGGAGCTGCGGTGGTTACCGACCTAGACATTTAATTTGGCCTTGGTACTCTCCCTGACAAGACAGTTAAGGCTGTATATCTATAATCTTAGCCAAAATCTGGTTGATTCTCATCTCAAGTGAAAGCAGTTGATCTTCGAATAGATTTCTATCCTTTTCTTCCTTTTCATTTGTCGGAAGCTTAAGCATAGTGAGGATTGAACCCTTTCAGTCTCATAGCTGTATACTGCCTTTATCACAAACCCCAGCTAAGTATCAGCATTTTCAAAACATATGTTTTTTTTTATCGTCGTGTAATATATAATATATTGGTTAGTTCATTATATATTTTTTATTTGACGTGGAGATGTGACGAGCAAAGCGTTCACCTGATGATTAGTGATTTGTCCATAACAACGTGGCGCAGGTTAAGACGGTATACACACCACCACATTGCGCTCGTCGCATTGAGGTATAAGATGTTAAGTCTCGTTACCGCAATTATTTCACTAGTTACAACTCCCTTAAAACTGGAACACAGTAATGTTTGCTCACTACTGTTTGGCGGTAGAAATAAGAGCTGCTGTAGTTAAGTATCTCTAGGCGGTCTTCGGTAACAGAGATCTACAACCAGTAAAGTCGTTATTATGCCTTATCTTCAGCACGCTGTGTACTCCATGCCGTGTGCATATTGCATTGTATTCTTGAAACTGAGCTTTCATTTCGTGACGTGTCGCGCCGTCAGTCTGACGTGACGCGCGCGCACGTTGCCTCTAAACCGGAATACGGGAGATTGTGCGAAATATCCACTGCGAGGACGTCGCACAACTTGACGTGGATACCACTACATTTGTATACTTAAATAATACTTGTTTTTAAACGTACACAACGTATATAATTTTATTTCTAATCAACAACTATTGGAGATGGTCTCTATTGATGGAGAACTACAGCAGTGTTTATTATTATCGCAAATATAAGATTCACCATTTTATTATGAACTAGTAGTTTCCCGTTGTATTCGCAAATAAAAAAATAATATAAAATTAATAAATTCAAAACCCTGTTACCATAGCTATATATATAAAGTATATATCAGCCATTAAGTTATACATCAACATAATCAATAAGCATGACAACATAAAATTCTGCACGGACCCACGCCAATAAAGGAATAATATTACTAGGATTGTTTATTTATGTAAGCATATATTAAAAACTATAATTAATTATATCGTTATAATATCAACATTAATTAAGAGAAACTTATAAAAACCGTTATCTTTTTGTCTTACAAAATATTTATGTATATTTAAACCTTGTTTTTATTATTTCTTGACATATATAATATGTGAACTATACTATTTGTAAATGATAGCAAAGTGAACGAAAAGTATTATGTTCAAATCTTGTGAAATTATATTATTAAATTGTATGTTAGTCATCATCATTATTAGTCACTAGTTTTATTTTCACCGCCACCAGTCAGACCATCTAAATCCAATGACTTCCTCTGATCAGGTACATGCACCTAGTACTATCAAAGTTCTAGTAAAATCTTCCAATTTTGATCACTCTTGTCACATCTTACTCAAATTCTTACCTTAGTTAAAATTATAATTGGCCTAATTACTATGCCTTTTGTAATAATCTTTCAAAAGCTACGCCTTTCATTTAAGCGCTGTAGACATCAAAGTAATGTCACTGTGACTGATTAGATTTAAAATTTAATAGTAGTAAAGTGTTTATACGTTTGAATTATTATTTATGAATAATATAATAATTTCAGTATGAAATGAAGCCATCACCTACAAGCTAACGTAGCAAAACAACGCGCGCGTTATTGTCTCGTCTGACAGCTGTCAACCGCCGCCACCTTGGCGCGAGAGAAGGTAGGAAATTGCAAACGTGAAGGAGCAACAAATCTAATGTCAACATCACAATTTATATAACTTTAAAAAATGCTGTAATTGTATTAGTTTTATAAGCGAAAAAATCCTTTCTAAAACTTACATTGAATAATTTAACAGATAAATCTGGATGATTTACAGAATTTTATTGTCCAAATAAAGCTGAGCAACACCACAAATTTTAAAGATGTTTAATAATCGATATGAAAAATCAAAATAAAATTTATAAAATCGAATAAAAATATCGTATTGACGAGATCATTGCGGTAAAACTGTACAACAGTAGGAATCTTCCCGATGAGGGCGATGATTACACCTTACGGTAAACTACATATCAGACAGGCAGTATGACTGTTTATAATCAAATGTTAATAAAAATAGCTTATATATAATGATGATAAGTAAAGAACTGAATAGTATCTTAAAAAATACATTTAGAAAGAAAGATTCTGAACAAAAAATGCCTTCCGAAACAATGACTAAGTGAAATAATAACACTTTCCGACAAAAGCTGTAATAAAATGTAGTAAAGGGCGCCGAGAGAAAGGATGCTTGCTCCTGCAATGGCCTGCAAATAATCTCCTCCCTGCCTAATGAGCGCGCTATTTCAGCGGCCATCTTTTTTACGTTGACAGCTGTCACCGGTTTCCCGCCTTTTTGCAGCCGCTTTGTACTGTAGTGATGAAATTGATTCGCAGTCGTTGCCGGCAGTGGTTTCATAAAAGTGAAACCGGTTCTTACGGGAAATTCGCAAATGGCATTCAAAGAACCAGTTCATTTCATCTAACCATCAGTGTAAAGGAATAGTTTAAATGGTCATTGGCGGTATTTATGTTAATTTTATGAGGTCTGATTTGGAGAAACTTAACGTTTCCTGTTGTTTATTAAAACGTATGTGAAATTTATTGATTATCTAATATTAATTGTTTTAAATTTGTAATTTTATTTTTTTATTCTTTATGTACACTTACACCTATATATCTAAAACAATACTATTTAATAAAAGTAACACAGCGTCACAAAGGTAAGCTTTACCCTAAATAGAGTTGTTATTCCAGCATACCTAAATAGGTAGGAAAAACTATTTTAATTATTTGTGTAGTGTACTAGTAATAGTAACATATAACATATAAGTAATTTTGTAGAAGAAATATTTATTTAAGAGTACTATTAACAATAGAAAGAGTTTAGAAGAGATAATTGGGATGCCTAGAGTGTGCGTCTATTGGCTGAAGATGATGACATAGTTTCGTATTTAGTTAAAATCACTTAAAATTTTGGTAGAAGACATTTAAAATAAGTAATAAAATCATAACGTATTTTATACATTAGTACATTTTTTATTCTGTGAGACGAGACGAAGAAGACTTTCACGTGGTTGTAAGTGATACACTTGCCTATAACAACGCGATGCTGGTCAGGATGGTACATACAGCACCACATTGCCCTGGTCGCTTTGAGATGTAAGGTGTGGTCTCGTTACTATAGTAATTTCACTAGCATACAGCACCCTTCAAACTGGAACACAGTAGCGTTAGCATAGTACTCTTTGTCTGCTGCAATAGGGGCTGCGGTGGATCACACTTCATAATTAGAATTAGTCAGAGAATAATGTGAAACTAACTTTTAGTTATGAATATCGTTATAGATAAACAGTTTATTGTTAAAATTTACAAATTAAGGGTTTGCTCCCTTAATAACGCGGGGTCCGCGTGACGTTTTATGACATCAACACGTGACGCCGAACAATAAATAGCGGTTGGAAGTTTTAACGAACATCAGTGTATCGTTATTGCGAATAACGTTCGGTTCGGGACCTCGCCTCCCCCTCTCCTCTCCCCTCCCCGGCTTGAATATTTATCATCGGAATTATTTCAAACAAGCGACAACTGCGGCCCGACTTTGAAATTTATGTAAATCAAATGGCTATTGGGGTGCCGCGACCTAACTTTGCCCTCGGACACTGCCCGCTAATTTTCATAAACGTTACAAATCTAGCACTAAACTGTATAAAGCCTCGGCTGTGGTAGGTCTCTGTTGCTGCAGACAGTCTAGGTAGGTGCCATAGCAGTTGGCACAACCGCTTCGGCGTCGACTGGACTTCTCTAATAGCCGGAGAAGTCCCCTTTTAGAGGGAGAAGTCCGATCTCTGCCGGGACCGGCCGGTCGTTGGGGTGCCCTGTCGCTGACAGATCCGGGGCATTCCATTCGTAAATTGCAGATGCCTTTCGCAGTAGGTTTAGTGGGTAGGAGCCGCCCAGGCCCAGTCCCACACATCCCTCCAAGCCCACCCAGGGGACACCGGCGAATGGCCCGTAAAAGGATTCCCCCGCGTAGAAAAAAGGTACCATAGTAGTTCCTATTGTCGACAAACAGTACTGTGCAAATATTATTATGTTCCGGTTTGAAGAGAGTTGTATGTTGGAGAAATTATTAAGATAATGAGATTTAATACTTCATGTCTCAAGGCAACGAGGATAATGTGGTGCTGTGTAGCATCTTACCTAGCGCTACGTTGTCATGGGTAAGCGTATCATTTACCATCAGCTAAACATTTCGCTCGCCTTGATACTAAATTATTTATTTACTTAATAATTATACTCGATACTTATTTAAAAAACATATTAGGATAAATATACTTAACATCAAATGACTGGTGAATTTGTCATTTATGTCGTTATATATCCTATTGTTAAAGTATTTACGATAGTACATTTTTACTCTGCATAGGATTCTCCATTAAGGATGTTGGATAACTTTTTCAGTATTTTTTTAATTCTTTGGTAATTCGGCTTAACTTGCGGTTGGCTTCGTTAGGACAGGTTTAAAGATACGATTGGAGCTGTCGTTTGAATGTCGGCACACAGAGTGCAGCTTAACCGGCGACTGGGGTGTCCTCCCAACTGTAAATGCGCAGCGACTTCAGCGATGAATAGTCTCGGCTTAACCGGATTAAGCGAGTCTGAGCAACGTAATGCAGTTATGATATAAATGGACTGATGGAGAGGAACCCCACTTCACGATGGCCAACCCTTGCCGAATTATCAAGCCACTAATTTAGGAAGAGCCTCTGTATTAACATACATAAAGTGTAGAGAACCATGACCAGTCTATGGTTTGATTACGGTGAAACTTGTGATGAAGTTTGAATTATGGTTTTTCTAAATTCTGAAGTGCTCGTCGGAATTGGTAAAAGATATCACGTCTCGATACTTTAGTAATTTTTTTAATTTATTTCCCAAAGCGAGCGTAGCTTTCACTGAATGGTAAGCGATATGCTTGACGATAACAACGTGGCACTAGTCGAGATAGTACACACAGCACCACATTACGCTCGTTGCTTGGAGACACAAGATGTTTAGATACCGCAATAATTTCATTAGCTACAACTCCTTTCAAACGGGAACACAGTAATGTTTGCACAGTACTTTTTAGCGGTAGAAAAGTAGTAAGGTGAAGAAGAGATCTATCAGTAGCAAATATTTCAATTGGAAAATATATCATGGAGACATTTGAGTGATATATATTATGAATATCAATTTCGCGAACTTTACTAGACAGATGTAAAACGAGAACAGCTTCCGCATCCGCTTTAGATAAATAAAACGTATGCATTGGAAACAAACAATTTTAGTTCCTTTCAACAGAAGCAAGGGTAATACGAGGTGGGAGCCATGCATCAAATATAGATACAGTTCGATTTGTTGATGCATACTCCTCTATTGTATACTGTAATTTATTTCTCATCTCTTTGTTATAACAACTGGTACTATCTTACTGGTTTATTGGGGGTAGGTCTCTGTTGCCGGAGACCGCCTAAATACCATCGCTATTCCAACTGCAGCTGACAAATAGCACTGTACAAACATTACTGTGTTCCGGTTTGGAGGATGCTGTATGGCTGTGAAATTACTGGGGTAACGAGACTTAACCTATGATATCCTAAGGCGAGCTCAATGAGGTTCTGTGTATTAACCAACGCCACGTTGTTATGGATAAGCGTTTCATTTACCATCAGGTGAACGAATGAAAACGAAAATGTATGTTTTTTTAATTGGTAACGAGCTCAGAATACTGTGATTTTTATATTTGTAAGTGAGTTAGGAATCGAACTAAGTACCTGTATACAAAGCAAACGTAACCTAGTCATGCTAGGCGGATACTTTGTCTCTATATTCCTTGTGTTGATGTGTACACACTTCGCTTCATAAATAAATTAAAATACGTTATAATAATTAAAGTCTAGATTTTAGTATTGCATTTAATTACTGTTAGCATTAATTAGTGTAATATTTCAGACGTGAAACGCAGTACGTACTGCACACGGGACTGAGGTTCAAACTCTAGAAAATAATGAGCGCATTCATATAATCACGGAGCTTTCCTTTGAGTTGAATTATTCAGAATTTAGCTTGTATTATTGTGGTGTTATAAACCTGATACAAAATGAGATTTATAAATATTTAACACCTTTACCAAAGTCCAGGAACTTCTTCTAAATGATGTAATGACCGGGTCTTCATAAGTAAATAAATTTTTCGCATTTTAATATTTATTCTAAGTATTAATATCTTATGTATTAGTACATGTACATATTAAGTGTATTATATTGTAATGTAATTTAATAATATTTTGATATGTATCACACTCTTTTTATTTTAATTGCTATGCAAATACCTACCTCATCATATTTCTGCACCAAACAAGGTAGACTGTAAGATAATGCCAATGGCATTAAGTCCACCTTCACACGAGGTGTAAAAAGAAATAAACAAAACAAGATTAAATACCATGGTATACAGCATTTACAATCATGGAATGATTGAGCTGGTATCCTGACTTCACAACCATCGTGGAGTATCAACAGCTTTTCAATTATTGTTCACAATTCAATCTACGCAGAATGAGGACAGTCTTTAACAAAGTGACGACGAAATTAACAAGGTGTTTACTTGATGGTAAGAGATATGTTTGCCCTTAACAATGTGACGCTGGTTAGGATGTTATACACCTCACCACGATGTGCATAGTAATTTTACTAACATACGGTACCTGGTAATGTCTGCATAGTACTGTTAGTTGGAAATTAACAACTGTGTTAGTACTTGGTGATCTATCACTAGGTATACTTGGTGTTTGATTTTATTTTGGTTATAATGGGATCCTAAGATTATAATAGAAATATTTATAATGATAATAACACTCATACTAGTATTCCTGATAATGTATAAGGTACTAATTTATTTATTTCTCGAGTAAAGGCCTTTGTGTTTTAAGTCAATCAAGTTGAAGGCTGCTGAGGGAGTTTACGCCGGAATTAGGATCGGGCTTAACGATTTTAAATTATCCAATCGGGCCTCTGCCTTTGGAGATTTAGATAGACTTTTCTGTAACTTACAAAGTAGACTACAAATATTTTTTTTATTTCAAATATTAACAAGGAATCGAGTATATTACTTCATCTAATATACTCAACTATTACATTGTTGGTACAATGTAAAATTAAACCCGATATCATCACCGTCTGTCACGTAGATTTAGATAAGTGATTATCAAACTTATTTCCTTTACCGCCCCCTTTGGAAATCAATTATTTTTCAGCGCCCCTCATTATTTATACACCCTTAAACCTTAAAAACCACAATTTCATTACTTTAAATAATTTAGTTATATTAGTCGGTATGTTTAAACTTATATTCTGAAGTAGAAATGTTTACCAGAGAGAGCAAATAAAATTCGACTATATAATATATTTTAATCAAATTAAAAGAAACAATATAAATATGTAATATGTTTTCGTTTTTATACTAATGTAATGAGATGGATGAATTTGATGATATTTAATAAGTTTATTGATATCAGGTTCGATTTTACTCGAAAACAGTTCAGCAGGTTTTAGTGAAATTTAAAATACTATATAAAGTAAATGAAATTACAAGTTATACATCGCCCCCCTAACCCACATCAACGCCACCCATTTTTTTTTGAGCCTCTTAACGCCCCCCTCTACGTTTCAATATCGCCCACTTTGAGAAAGACTGATTTAAGTAAAAAGTGAAAAAAAAAATTCGAATGTCCAAAACGACTTTCTTCGAAAACCTCGCCGGAAATGAAGCGGTAGAGTAATTACGGTAACGGCCGGCGCTTCCGGCGAACCCGCGACACGGCTCGCCGGCGCTAACCGCTGCTCCACTGCTCGCTCTGGAACTTTTTGCTCCCTACATAACTAACCATTCACTATAATTAGTACTGTAGTACAAAGGGGACACATTTTTTATATAGATACAAACAACCATTTCAAAATCGATATCATTTCACTATAAAATGTTTGATGTGGCAGCACTTGAAATTTACTTATGGTAGGTCTTTTTTATTGGAGAACATCTCGATTGGTAACAAATAGTACTGTGAGAATATTACTATGCTGTAGCTAACAAAATTACTGGGGTAACGAGACTTAATATCTTATCTTTAACGAGTACGTGGTATCATCTTAACTACTCTTACCATTAAGTGAAAGTCTTGTTAATCTCTACGCTACATCAGAAAAAAATTTAGCTACAACACCCTTCAAACCGGAACACAATAATATCTGCAGATTACTACTCTGCAGATATTATTGTGTACTCTGCAGATGTGTAATAGGAGCTGCGTTGGTACCTGACTGGTATCCGGCAACAGAGACCTACCACTACTGTTATCTAAACTCTCAATTTATCGACCAATTATTTTTTAATTGGCGAATAAACTGATTTTTTTTATAAATTGTAATTGTTAAAAAACACCGCTTCACACCATCAGAAAGTAATTATAACTAAAAAACAATCACCATTTTTAAAATGTCAAAGAAACAAGTTAAAGCATCGCTTCCAATCGTTGATACCACGAAACGAGGAATTGGTATCCGATGGTACGGTGATAAAGTAGAATACCAAAACAAAGGCACCAACGAAAGAAATGTCAATGAATTAGTAAAATTAGTATATAAGCTATATTGCTATAGTCAAATGCCATTTCGTACCATCCATAGATAAAATAAGCTCGTGGTAGACAAAGATTCCCAAATTACATATAAACACTATTTTTGTACTAATTAATTAAAACTACATAAAAAATTTATATTGTAGAAATACTACAAATAATACTAATAAATAATACTAATACTTATATAATCGTTTTATAATAAATTATTGAAATTTTCTCACGTTGGCAACATTTATTATTAGTTCCCAATTAGATGTGGCTGAATGTCTCAATTTCCTTAGCCTTTCACAAAGCAAGTAATCGTTAACGAATGCGATATTAAGTCGTAACATAAATATGTATCCGTAAGGATTTCTCTTAATAAGTGGTATGTATAGCAGGAGTCGGCAAAATTTTCTAGTCGCAGGTCACAATTAAAATGTTAATATTAATAAGACCTTTTTTTATGGGTCATAGCCACGCCATTTTATTAAAAGCACGTGATATTAGTTGGTGCTATACTAACTACACATAAATTGAAAAATTGAATTCGATTTGAACTCGGTACCTTCGGATTTCAAACCACTAGGCTATCACCACTATGATCAAATTCTTTTAATATTTCTCACCAGATGTACCACATCGTGCACAAGTTAGCAAAGGTGCCGTCAGGTGATGTGAGGAACCTTTTATATATATAATAAAGATAACAATATTTTCAATTCATTTATATATGGTATGGCGTAGTAAACGTGGTAGACTTACCGCAAACAATTTTCTTGAAATCTACGAATCGTTTTAAAGTTTACTGCAAACACAGCTCCCCGGGTTTGCTTTCAGACGGCCCCCATTTTGAGGTTAAGCTGGAGTTTACATACCTAATACCTAACATTTAAGTACCATCTCATTTAACTTAACATTACCTAATGAAAAAAGAGAGAGCATCGCCTCCGTGATGAGTAAAGACTGTAGTCAGCGAAAACTTAAAATACTATAACAGAGTAATTAGCGCTGACAAGACCACTTTTTTTTGCCGCGGGAGAATCTTCAAAAGATACTTCTTGGGGGAAGTTAGGGTTATGTGAGATTTATACCCACTAAAACCCACTCGGTGGTCATCCTCAGTGCGTTGCGGAAGACCCTGCTATCTCCTACGGAACTCACCGGTGCCTGCTAAGCACATCCCGGGATTACTCTTCCCATTTCCAGCATAAACAGCATAATACGACAAAATACGAGACCAGTTCGTACTTGTCGTCCGCCTCTCTCACTCATTGTATAGTGAGGGCCCCCACCTTCAAAGCCTGCAATCCCCGAGACTACCGGGCTAAGAGCTAAAAAGACCTAGTAAGTAAATGTAATTACTAACAGAAATAAATGTAATAAAATAAGCAATGAGAAAAGAAATGTAATTAGAGTAAGATAGATAAGAGGAAAGAAAACAACAAAACAAGATAGTAAAAGATCCTGAACTAAAACACGAAAGGGGAATGATTAAAAAAAAACAGAAAATGTTACGATAAAAGAAGAAAAAAGTTAGGTAAAGTTATTAATAATATAAAATCCTTATTTAAACGACAATGTCCGTCCGTCCGTCCGTCTGTCCGTCAACAATTTTCAGTCTCGAGAACTACAAGGGATAGGAGCTGGTGCTGAAGTTTCTCATACAGACAGATCTCGCTTAGATAAGATCAGAGCCGTTGGAGTTTTGTTGGTATGTGGTCGGGTTGTCGAGTTGTGGGTTCACAAAGTTTCACAATTTTGTATGGCCCACTTGTACTATTATATCTTTTTATAGAGTATATTCTAATGTTGATCACATCAAGTAATTCAACCTTCATTGAGAAGCTTTTCTGGTTTTTTTTATTACTCGACCAGACGTTAAATTCACCTGATGGTAAGTGATACGCTTACCCATAATAATATACGCTGGTGAAGATAGTATACAGCACCACATTGAGCTTGTCGCCTTGAGACATATGTCAAGTCTCGTTACCCCGGTAACATTATTAGCTACAACCCTTTCAAACTAGAACACAGTAATGTTTGCACAATACTGTTCGTCGTCTAGAACAGGAGCTGCGGTGATCCCTACCTATACGGTTTTTACTAGAATGTTACCAGTAGTAAAAATACTAATTTTATTAGCAGTCATAATAGGACCTGCTTTTATTAGGCATAATATAAAAAATAGCAAAAACCTAGACAGTCTTTTATTAATCTATGTAAGATCATCATTTTTTATCGTCGGTTTAATTTTTATATTGATAAGTATCTACTGTATTTAATAATTCAACTAGTAAATATTAATTTGCCGTATAAATGCTCATTTGTAAATATTCTACCTACATACAGGTAGAACAATTATCTATGGGTTCCAATTTAGTTTAGATTTTATCGAGTACTAACCGGAAATATACTGTGGGGTTGTTAGCAGTCATTACGGACCATAAACTTGATGAATTGGAAACATCCATTATTGTCCCGTTCAAACTTTCCAAATGCCCTTCAAATTTACTGTCACGCTAAATG
Source organism: Pachliopta kotzebuea (assembly GCA_018246255.1). Lineage (NCBI taxonomy): Eukaryota > Metazoa > Arthropoda > Insecta > Lepidoptera > Papilionidae > Pachliopta > Pachliopta kotzebuea. The sequence goes on from DWLS01001811.1 coordinate 12,318, forward strand.
TTTTATTAGCTATCAAATAAATGAACTAAATTTTAGTAACCATCAATAAATAGACCACAGATCCCAAACCTATGATGATTACTATCAGATAACTTAAAAGTCCCATCAACTTTATCGAGGAAAATAAAAAATATGTTAAGAAGAAGGTTGAAGAAGTGGCCAGAGATATAGTTGGGAAGAGAAAGGAGAGAGATAATCGAATAGATATTTATATATGTAAACTGTACCTTAACCTAATTTCGTACTCGGAGTTATTATTGAAAACTACTAGTGATTCTTCTAATAATAAGTACTCATCCCACTAGTCTCTGGCTCTATACCAGCAAGCAATGGGCCAGCGTGATGAGAAGCAGTTCTAATCCCCACAATATTGGTGGAAGCGTATGTCCTATAGTGGACATCTATTGGCTGATCAGTTACAAATATATTTCTGTAGATTAATCCTCATTATCATTTCAGCTTATTACTGCTCTACTGAAGGTAATCTTGTAATAACCATTCATGCAATGATTCACATCAATCTTTACCGTGTCTTCAGTCAACGCTATCCTTGCTATGATCTCCTCTTCGGGATTGCCATTGCCACTCCAGGTTTTTTTAGTCAATGAGGCGATATTTGATATGCTTGCCCACAGCAAAGTGGCATTAGTTAAGATGATATACACAGCACCACGTTGCACTCGTCGCCTTGAGACAAGAAGTGTTAAGTATCGTTGCCAGAGTAATTTCACTAGCATACAGATCCTTTCAAACCGGAATACAGTAATGTTTGCACAGTATTGTTTGTCGGCTGCAATAGGAGTTGCGGTGATACCTACCTAGATGGTCTCCGGCAATAGAGACCTACCACTAATAATATATCTGAATAGGTATAGGTAATTGATCTTTTTTTTTCGGATGAAGTTGATGCTTTCGGCCACTATTATGGCCGCGAAAGCTTCATCGAATCCTAAGCTCGCGGATCCGGATTCCGCGAACAGAAAAGTATATTCCCTTATATTATATAAATTATATAATATAAAGGAGAGGAGAGAGACGAGGGAAAAGGATTTGGGGAAGGAGGAAGAGGTGGGAAGAAAAAGGGGAGATGATACAATACATACTTATATATATAAACTGCACTTTAACCTAATTCTGTACTCGGAGTACGAAAAACGAATAACTGATGTTAATATCTTACTAATATCTTCCCTTTCTTGGCGTGCGTCTGTGCAGAATGGGATGTCGCTATGTTATCTTAATGGCAGACATAAGCTATATATAGCAATGGTAACAACTGTTTAGAATTTATTAATTTTAAATTATTTATAATTTTTTAGTTGCGTATACAACGGGCAACTACTCATTTCTACTATAACGATACCGCCATTGCTTATTAAATCATAACTGTCTTCTTTAACAAGAAGAAAAGTAAATAAATTATAGTAACAATCTAAACGATGAGTATTTTCTTTATTTATTGCTTTTTCCGTATTTTACAAAGAAATAACCGTTCTTGTATGTACATGAAACATACTCCCGGCAACACTTTGAATATATCATCCGGCAGACAGTTCATGAATATTTCACGTGTTTCTCTGTAAATTTACGTAGTTAACATTGCCCAGATAGCGTTTAATCGTAAAATTATATTAATAACAACATTATTTATAAAATGTTTTTACGCAATTTCTTATAAACCTCCGTAAAGAAAGCAAAGCAAAAATACGTTTTTCTATATTTCGTATAAGAACAAATCAAGATCTTTTGTTCATATTAATAATACTGTTTAATATCTTTCAATAGGATTATATTTGCTTGACTCTCACCCGACAAAAGCAACAGCGATAGCAATTTTATGATGAGATGTTTTCAGAGAAAAGGGACTTGTGTGTGTTGTAGTCCCGACTTATAAAGCAGCCTCTGCCCACGCGAGTTTGAGCAAGGTCGAGACAAAAATACACCTCATGTCATGTCTGGAGTATATATTTATTAAAAAAATGTCCGTCTCTAACAAATGGATGAAAAGAAAATGGATGAATAGAATTTATTGATTATTTTTATTTATTAATAGTAAGTGATACAATGGAGATCATCTGAATCACATCTGCCTTCACCGGTTCCTGTGGTGTTGCTGCTTCTTGACAATAGACGTAGGTGCTACATACATGGTCTCCAACAACATATATATATATATCTGTTGTGTGTTATGTAATATCATTACCCTAGTAACGTCATTAGCTACAGCACCCATTAAACTGGAACACAGTAACGTTTGCACGGTACTGTCGGCAGTAATAGGAGCTGTTGTGGTTCCTACATAGAAGGTCTCCTTCAACACATTCCTACTATCAGTAACATAAATATAACTAATACATTTTTGTAAGATGGCCGTATCTATAACATAACAATATTTTTTTTGACGAGGTGACAAGCCGTGCAAGGCGTTCACCCATTGGTAAGTTATACGCTTGCCATTAACAGCGCGGCGCTGGTTAAAATGATATACACAACAGCACATTGTGCTCGTCGCCCTAAGACAGTAGATGTTAAGTCTCGTTACCACAGTAATTTCACTTAGTGTTAGAGAAAACTCGAGTCCGAGAGTCGATTTTTAGTTGAGCTCTTCCTAACTTTATACACGACTCTTAAAAAGAACTCGAGTAACAAATCAAACTCGAGTTTTTAACGAAAGTCGAGTTCACAGACTGACTCGATGTATCTTCGTTCGTAACAAATACATGTGACACCCTGCAATTGCAAAGCAATAATTGAGAAGGTATTTCAAATAAATTAATAATAATAACAATTAATTTATTTACATTATTAACATTACTAAAACCAATAAATAAAACATAAGGAAAATCAGTTATACTATAAACAATAATAGTGATTTAGCTAGTTAGGTGATGGGTGCTCATTTCTAAACGAGTCGAACTCAACTCGTTCATTCTGTGAGCAAGCTTGAGTTCATAAGAAAACTCGTGCACGGATGATAACTCGTATTTAAAGAGATGTTCCTAAACTCGCAACACATTGAGCAGGAGTATGTCTTAGTGAGTTGAGTATTGCGAATAAGAGTTGAGCACTGAAATGTCGACTCGCGGACTCCAGTTTTCTCCAACAATAATTTCACTAGCTACATGTATTTTATACAAAATGGGTAACCACCGAGATCAGAGGTTAGTTGAAAATTTAATTGTCGCCATTAAATTAATAATATTCCCGCAGCAACTGAAGCGCGCGGTGCTATCGCCACCGCATTTATATCGCGCGCATACATATTACTGCGTTGTAAATTCGCGCCGCTCGGTAATACAAATGCACATAGAGATGCACCGTACAGAGTAAGTAACTGCGTTTCAATAGGACGTGCGCATAGAGCATTTACGCGTTCGGCGGTCGCGCAGAGTAGTTAAGCCGAGCTAGTGATGTACGCGGCGTTAGAAAACCGATTAAATTGTTACTGGCCGTTAATATAATGTTTTGTCTTTTTTGCATCAGCACATTTCGCGCCGTTTACACGCTTTATATTATCTTTGCTTCTATATAATAGTAATAACATTTATTAAAAAAAAAATCAGTAGTTTTGCACTAAAAAAATTAATACGATATAAATAATTTTACTGTTTGTTTATCGAACTTGTTTTAACGCTATTTTAGTTATAATTGTATCTGTTTATTAATATATATGAAAAGAGTTAGATTTATCTGAAAATTGGAATAAGTTTATGGTTTAATTGATGTCATGATTTTTTAACTGCTTATGCTTGGTAGTGATCCTTTTAATGGAGTGCTGAAGAAAAAATTTTGCCGTTTTTTAAACATTAATTTTTATTTCCAATAAATTTTTTTTAGTGATTTGTGTATCTTTATATTTTAGGTTACGTTGAATACCATAATATTAGGATTTATATAAAAAATATTATACTAATATTACATTAACTTTGAACGTATTCCCTAATAAGCATTCCGTGGATTATAATAGATTACCTTAGTACGGCGATGTGACTGCGCTCCTTATCAAAGCTCATTAAGAAGTCATTTGAGCTCACCACGTAGCTGTGGAAAGCTGACATTTGTGCAAACATGATCTCAGACATTAAATAATGACCTCATTAGCATTGTCAAACGTAAAGAAAAAAGACATAGTATTTCACTTTTGAGCTTTTTCATTTCATTTGATGTTAGGCGATAACGAAGTCAAAGTTTGTAAAGAGTGCTCGGTGTGAATACTTTTATTTTTGCTTATTACTGTAGACGAACAAAGAATTTTATATTATAGTTTTTTTTGTATGTATACCTGCTTCATGTATTGCATTAAAAGACACCTTTTTTTAATTCCAGTTATAATTATAATATTCTGATTCTAAAGGGTAATACTAAAATCAGAATTTTATATGAAAGGAACCTTCGACCTGCGTTATTTAGCGAAAGGGCAAAGTTTCTTACTAAAAGCTATATTTACTAAAGCTATTGTTAGATTCGCCTAATAATAAGACGATAATATGGTACGAAAATTCCATTATGAGACAAGCAAACAAACTTACATAGATAACAACAGGACAACTAAAATGATAATGATGATAGCGCTAAAATGTTTAATGATTAATAAATTTACAATGATTATCCTAAAAATAAATCAGCTGTAGCGAAGCAATACGAAAGATTAAAACTTTTTGAGATAGTTCTTGAAGTCACCAATGACAAATGGCACTGGAAACTTCTAGATTGGAGGTCAGGTAAAGTTATGATGATTTAATTAAAAGTGCTCGAAGTGAGTAAAAGAGAAAAGTAAATGAATATTTACTGTGAATGGTAGTAAAGAAAAGATATCCGACTTTAATATCTGCAGTAAGCAAGCATAGGGTAGGCAACGCACTGGCATCGCTGGTGACCGTGAGCGGCGGTGAATCACTTACCATCAGGTGACCCGTCGTGCTCGTTTGCCTCTTAGATATTATAAAAAAAAAACATAGGCTGATTATAATATAGTGTACCTTACCCTACATAGAAAATACGACTTAATATGAAATAATGTCTCAACGGTTGCAACGGAATACGAGATACACAGCAACACTCTGACCGGAGATTGCTGTTCCGATCTCGCTCTCCCGGGAATGGGATGGATGTTGAAGGGATTATTTTATTTTTAAATTAAATATCGCAGAATGGAAAATACAAAGTACGGGACCGCAGTATCGCAGATTACTGTACCTCCGTAGTGTGAGCGGTGCTGATTGAAGATGAAAATATTTGTACAAACTTTCTTTAAAATTTGTAATTTAGTAAAACTATATTCTTTGATACAGTGCACAATGTAGACCAACGATCTGGTGAAGGTCACGGAAAACGCTGGATGCAGATAACGCAGGAACGACTGAAGTAAAGATCTTTGGGGGAGGATTCCGTCCAGCATGTTTATCAGGCGATGATAATAATATATTTGATGAATTTGATTTAATTTGCATTAGACCGAAGAAATTTGCACCCTCGCCTATGGTGCTTAGACATGGTATCTGACCGTTGGGCTAGTCAACCAATAAAGTCCCATAGCGTGCAATAGAGACAGCTATGTTTGACATAAGAGATAAGTCCCGGAACGAAGTAATTCATCAGAGAACCTTAGTATTATAGGCATATTTCTGAAAATCTGCAAGCTGAAGTAGCAATAAGGCCGGACACGTCTGAGTAATAGCCAATGGGAAAGTCAAATCACGGATTCGAAACGGAGTAAAAGACAAGGGTGTAGGACGCGAGGGATTGATAACACCATAATAGTGAGTGGGAGAGGGTAGATGTGAAAAATTGAGGACTACGTTTGTTGGAAGACGTTGTGGAAGGTTTAAATTAAATCCAGCAATGGTTTAAAAAAGGTTCGTGATGATGACTTTCAGGATTTCATATAAATGATAATTATTTACTAGATTTTTATTGTTGGTATTTTGTGTTGAAACAGAATCGTATAGAGCAGTCTGAACTTGGATGTTATTGGATGCTGTTAACTTTGATGTCTTTTACAGCTACCTCGAAGTCTCGATTCGCGCGATCCGCAACTTAAACAGAATTTTATGATTAGCTTGTCCGTAGATTTGAAGATTCTTTAAAAATTTAAGACAATCTCTTTATTTTTATTTCTGCAATGACTCTAATACTCAACATCAAATCACCACGATTTTAATTGAGAACAAGAATTAATACGCCAGAACCTTGCTCATTCATAAAACCCCAGCTCTCATACTTATGACTGTCGGAATATAACAATATTATTATTACAGTAGTACATTAGCAATAGGAATACTAGTTTGTTAAGAGGTACACAAAATTTTTTTTAGCAAGCCTACCTGATCGTTAGTATCAAGCTTGTCTATAACAACCTATTGCTGGTTGAGGAAGTTTATACCGTACCACATTGCGTTTGTTGCCTTGAGACAGTAGTTGTTAAATCTCGTTACCCCAGTAATTTCACTAGCTACAGCGCATTACAAATTGGAACACAGTAACGTGTGGTAAAGGAGTACTGTTTGTCGACAGCAATAAGAGCTGCGACGATATCTACTACCAATCTTACGAATTCTGCTGAAGCTGAAGAATCCACTTATGTAAGCTAATTTTATTTTTGCTTATTTTCACCATATCATCCCAAAGTAAACTAGAAAATCCAATGGTATTGTATCTATTTTTATTGATGGTGTATAAAGATTGATAAATATCTTTTTTGTTGTTATTCAACAGAAATGTCTGATGCCGGAGACCCTCTAGATACCACAGCAGCTCCTATTTCTACCGCCAAATGATAATGTGCAAAAATTACTGTGTTCCGGTTTCAAGGGCGCTGAAGGCAGTAAAATTAATGGTGTAACGAGACTTAATACCTTGTCTCTGGTCGACGAGCGCTATATATACCATCTTAACTAACGCCTCGTTATAGGCAAGCGTGTCTTTGGCTTACAAAGTTGAAAGCCTTACTCGTCTCGTAAGTTCGACGAATAAATTTGTTTAGACAATTTCGCATGACTTAAAAATAATGTAAAAGCGAAATTATATATATGTTGCAGCGGTGTACAATCGCATAACGATTGCTTAAAGCGTATCATTCGCAAGTGAAACTACAGCTGTATTATGTATCGCCGGGGCCCAGCGCTAGATCCGACGTTTAAGCGTCGTTAAAACGAATGAAAACTGAAATCGCCGCGATTATGCTTTCCCAACTGCACTTTTATTAAAACTCTCAGCCGTAACACTCGCGCTTGCTGTGTTATTTAACGTTACAACCGAGCAATGTTTAAACGGCAACACATAATCCTAGTATCTAATATTTTGAAGCTACTTACACCAAGATAATGCAGAATAATCAATTGATGGCAAATGATACCATTTGACCATAGAAAGTAATGCTTATCAATAGAGCATCTTAATGTGAAAGAGTAATGACACATTAGATGGTAAGTTTCGTTACCTTAGTAATTTTGCTAGTTAGACCCCGTTTTAAACTGAAAGACTAATGTCTGTATATTAATTACTGCAGAAATGGACTCTGATATGGTATTTATATTCCAGCATCATCATAATAATCATCGTCAGCCTCCAGGTCTAGGTCTCCAGTATACTATCAGTAGATTAAACTATAAAATATAAATCGATTCTTTAGTGTAGCAATGTCAGAAAATATTTAATTTTGATCATTTACATTTGTTTTCTCTTATAAATTGTAATATACTTTTACATTCACAAATTAAAGGTTATTGACCTTAATTATTCTTAAATGTTGACCCCAATGGTTTCAGATTTTTTTTTTTTTTTTTTTATATGGGCTTTTTTTACGGGGGAATTTTTGGGGGCCCGTGTTTGG
>DWLS01001812.1:0-20147 GCA_018246255.1 Pachliopta kotzebuea
AAATATTAGGAGTCTGCCAACTGCTTTAGGTAAAACTCGCGGACCCTGCGCTTAAAAATATCCCTCGTTTTGGACAAATCTGATCTCTTAAGGAAGAGCGTAAAATTAAATTATAGTATACAGTACAGTACATATTACAGTAAAATTAAATACGTTCAAGGTGTTAGCTTTTATTTAGAACAAAATCGGTACCATGGGGATACAAAAAATTTTTGAATTGTCTAAAAAATTAAACTATATCGTAATTGGTACATCCGTTTTGTAATTATGATGCCATAGACAAGTTAAAACACATAGGCTCCGTAGTTAGTTTCCGTGAGATCATGCCCTGGTTGGTAAGCAGGCCAAGTGGGCCGGGGCGTGTATGCCTCTGGCAGTACCCTTACTTGCACTAGGTCAGGTTTATGTCCTCTTTTATCACTTGAATAAACAGTGCTCTTTACTTATACAAAGTCAAAATAATACTCTAACATTTCTATGATATTTCAAGAATCTTTGCCTTTTTTTTGTTAATAATTCTACTAACGTTCCGTAGAATATGGGGCTTTTAATCCATTAAAATCGTTTGCTGTTATTTTTCCTTTATTTGAATTTAGTTAACTGCTGCACAGGGATCTCTAGAATGAGTTAGGAGAAGAAACTTGTATGTATAAAAGAGGACTTCTCTTCCATTTTTACAAATTTCTTAAGGTATAAGAAGGTAAGAGAAAATGTAAACAAAGAAAGAAATTGAAATGTGATTAGAATATAATGCGGCGATGAAGGTCTAAGAGGCGATGCGTGGTAGGAGAAATAAACGAAACAGAGAATTGTACAAGGAATGAATGAAATGATGAATGATAGAGGAAAGTTAAAATTTAACTTTCGGGAAAGAAAGGAAACAAAAAAAAAAGTTTAAGCAGGTGGAGAATGCCTGCTGCTATTAAGACTGCCTTTTATATATCTTATTTTAAAGGTCTTACAATAAAGAATTAAAAAAAGTGAAAAATTAAAAAAACATTTCGAAATTCCCTGTCTCATTGTACTGGGGAACGAGTAATAAATAAAAAATTAATTTTTTTTTGAATAGACTGCAAATTAAGCAAGACCCGGTCATCATAAAATGTTGGCAAAAATCGTATTACGCGTTACACATTTTTGAACTGCATTCCGAAGCTAATCATGTTCAACCAAGGTTATAACGGTGCTATGCTTCTGACCTTTAATTGCCTGTCAGAAGTTTTACTGGAACTCCATGAACTTGCTGTGGGTTAGGATATCGCCGTGGTTACGACCCCGGCATGGATAATAACGAACTCGGCGAATCTTCAGTCACAAACGAACTCGCGTGACTGCTCACCGTTTTGTGTAAAAACAAATTTTTATCTCTAATTGTATTCTCGATTAAATGCGGTTTCCCTTTTGCGAAGGTTACTTTTGTGTATTCGGAACTTCCGACGTCTAATTTTTTTTTTTGGTAGTTCAGAAGCACAGATTAAATTCGTTAGTTGGTTTGTTTAAACGTTTGTTATTTGGAATGTTGATCAAGTGTGTTGTGCATTGTTTTTTACATCCATTACAGTGATTTGCATTTAAAGAGGTTGTTGTGACGTAATTAGCTACTGCGTTTCGCATTTAATTGTTTTCTTACGAATGTGTTTTCTACGTTTGTCTTTTAAAAAATAGACACTTTGCCTTTTGGTTTTTATTTTAAAATTGTTACCTCTCCCAATTACACTTCTTCCTCCAAAAAGGATTGGTATTATTTTTTTTATAATTAAAACATTCAAATGTTTTTGTTCATAATTAGGCTATTTAATTTAATTAAGGTCATATGTTTTAGGTATATTCTCTCTATATTATCTCTATATTTCTCTCTACATAAATCTCAAACTGATTAACTGTTAATGATACTAAGTTGTTTAATCGACAGAGAGAGGAGCGAGAAGAAAGCCCAGATGCTGTTCAATCAGGAGCTGATCAACGAGCAAAATCGTCAGCAACAGTTGCTTCTCGAGCAGGTTGGTTACTGATTTAGCTTCTCTTTAGTATTCATTAAAATCTCAATTATGCTTGTTACGTATGATAGATATTACACGAAAATAGTTTATGGCCATATTCGGGCTATAGATCTCACTCTGGTAGCACACGAAATCAATTGGTTATTTGGTCTGGTAACCATTAAGTTCTTTTTATGGGGCTTATCTAATCTTAAAGTATTAAAGATCGTTACGTCTAACACCTTTTCTTTTGGGTCTTTAAAACTTTCAGCGCGATTAAAGTTAGAAGGAATAAATCTGAAAACTCTTGTTCTGTACGGTTAGGAAATACTTAAAAAAAAATGTTTAATGTAAATTAGGTGTTTATTATTCATTTGACTATACAATATAAATAAATTGCTTCATCGCAGGTGAAAATGTTCCATAACCAACAACAAGCGGGTCCCGTCGATCAAGTGAAAGCTGCAGGTCTCCTTAACGGTGTGGGATCGCAGCCCGCGTTAGCAGCAGTTCAGTAAGTAATAGTAATGTAATAATTCCTTTAACCGAGTTGCGTTAATTTCAGTTTGTAAATAAAGGTGTATTTTACAGGCTAGACCAACAATCGCAGTTCCTACAAACACAACAACAACTCTTACAACAACAGTATCAACAAATTAGCAATGAGGAAACAGCGATGAAGATCCTTCAACATAATCTCATGCAAGCACGGATTTCGCCATCTCTTACCTCTTTTGAACAGAATATTAAACAGCAGCAGGTCATGATGGAGCATAATCTTTTGAACCAGCAGATGCTGGAACAAAATGTTCAGGGTCAGCTCATGGAACAGCAAACGCAGCTCGAACCAGTGGTCTCGCAATCACAGTTACAACCCAACGCTCTTCAGTTTGGTTTGAATGAGATAAACAACCAGAATCAAGCACTGCAGCAACAAATTATACAACAGCAGCAAAGCATTATGAGACATCAAGCGGCGGTTATACAACAAAAGCAGTTGGAGGAGCAGCTGACGGCACAAGAGACTATTATCACTGGCCCTCAGCCGAATCTCGTTACAGGTCAAGTTCTGGATCCATCTCTGCAGAACTTGCAGAATATCCTTGCGCAAATTATTCAGAGACCCGACACACTGCAATCGAGGAAAGAATCAGAGTCGGAACAACAACAAGTTGTACAACAACCACAACAAACACCGGCCCTGAGTCAACAACCCACCACGGAAAGCGTTGATGTACCGGCACCACCTACGCAACAAGAGCAAGAAATGTTACAACAGAAGATGAACAATTTACTTGGATCTCAAATGCAACAGCAAACTAGTCAAAATATCAATTTTCAACAAAATCAGCAGCAATTTTTTCAACCAAATATACTGTCAGCGGCTGTCGACCCGACTCTCTTAGCACAGCAGCAACAAGTAGCTCAGGCGCAACAGCAGATGGTACAAGCTCAACATCAGTTAAATATGCAGAAACAAATGCTGGCACAACAACAACTAGTCTTCCAACAACAGATATTAACACAACAGCAGTTGAATTTGCCCGGGCAAACATTATCTCCACAACATTTCAGGAACACCGTGTTCCAGCAGCAGCAATACCTTGCTCAGCAGGAGAGGCAAATACAGACGCAGCAAAATATTATTGATCAGCAGAATTTAGCGCTTTTAGCACAAAAACAACAGTTGATGGGACAACAGCAACAAAAGGTCGAAGAGATGTTGCGAGCGCAACGCCCAGTGTACCAGCGGCAAGGTTCTGAGCAAAGTCAAATAAGCGCAGCAGACGTTCATGATCAACAGAATTTAGTCCCGGATCAGTATCAACAGAAACCCCAACTGCAACCTCAAATGTCTGTTGATCAAATGCAGCAATATCAAAATCAATATCTAGATATGCAGCAAATGCAAAAGAAGGAAGAACATTATCATCCGCAAATGCATCCTCTTCAAGGACAATCACTCCCTCACAATATTTTGGCACAGAATTTTAACATTGTTCAGCAGAGCGAAAGACAGATTTCTAGTCATGAAGGCACTCCAGTGCAGAATTATTCTGTCAACCCTCTGCAGATGTATCAACAACAGAGTCAGCCAATTCAAACTATGCAAAATGCACCTTACAAGGTGGAGTCGACTATAGCTTCTTCAATTGCCACCTCAGTCCATCAAAGTGCCCTGCAGGTACAAGATACTGCTCCTCAGATGTCCATGCAACCTATGCAACCTTCTATCCAGCCCTCTGTTCAACAACCTATCCAACAAACTATACAATCTACAATGCAACCTTCTGTTCAGCCGTCAATTCCTCAAAATGTTCAGCCGTCAGTTCCACAAAATGTTCAGCCGTCAGTTCCACAAAATATTCAGCCATCAATACAACAAAATGTTCAGCCATCAATACAACAAAATCTTCAATCCTCAGTACAACAATCAGTTCAAGCTAATGTTCAGCAAAATGTACAACACGCTGTCCAGCAGTCTGTCCCGCCCTCTGTTCAGCAGTCCCTTCAGTCCTCAGCTCATCAATCTGTCCAACCGTCAGTCCAAAGTTCTGTTCAAACCCAAGAATCGATACCGCAGCAGCTGAGCATACAATCCGATCATTCCGAGAATGGACATGTTAACAATGGAGGACAGAAGGAACAGTTTCTTACTCCGATGACGGAATTTCCATCAGGTACTACACATCCAGAAGCGATCAAACCTCCAGAATTAAGCTCGGTAGATGAAAAGCAAGGAGAGTCGCTACAGGAAGGTTAGTCGGACTTTCAAGTAACTGAAAATAGAAAACCAATACTAATTTATTTACTTTTAAGAATCGTGTTGCTTCTGAAGACACTACTCCAATAATTGCTGTAATAGAATATTTTATCTCATTGCAGGTGGAACCGGTACCGCTGTCCCGTCACCCATTGCAAGTGAGAAGAAGTCCCGCGGCTCTAAAAAGCGTTCTCGCGAGAAAGATAAGCTGCCTAAGCTTACCGTATTGGAGGTCAACGAAGCGGCCACCGTAGTCGAATGTCAGCTCGAGTCCAAATCTAAAACTGTCACCTTCAAATTTGACGTCACTGATGTTAACCCCGAAGAGATAGCCAGTAATCTCGTTAGTACATTTTTTTACTACTGCTTTCATTAGCTTCATTATAGAAATCAGTTTTTTTCTCTAGATTTATTTTTAATGCATTGCTGTTAAAACCAAACATGTGAAGTTTGGAGGCTAGCCAAGCAATCACACGAGTCCCGGGGTTCAAACTAAAAGCCTCCCACATCCTACACCTCTGTGTTACAAGGTTAGCTATTAACCGCTACGTCATTAAGGCAATTGTTACAATTGAACATTTTCAGAATGGTCTTATTTTTTAGAGCGAATAATAACTCTAGTTAACTGTTGTGCAAATTTGTAATATTACAGGTATCAAACAACCTGCTGCCAGAGTGGCAGAGCGTGACATTCACGGAGCTGATCCGCGATATCGTACAGCAGCTGCTCAGCGATCCGGCCACCACTCCCGTGCTCAGCCCCGCACACCACGCGGCCCTGCGACTCAACATGGACAAGGTATCAAATATACCAATGAACCCCCATGAACAGTTTGGTAGGATTGTTCCTCCAGAGATTGCAAACGCATATAGTAATCATCTATATACATGCTTTACTCAGAACTTTTTATTACTAGCAGAAGTATGTCCCCATATCATAAAAGGCTTAAAGTACCGCATATGGTGGTATTTTACTGTATTGCGGATTCCTGTTCATTATTCACCAACTATTTTATTACATAAAAATTTTAATTGTTTCTATTAAAAAAATCTTTTATTTAAAGATAGAACCTCTATTTTTAAAGACTATAACAATTAAAATTTTGTAGACTGACTACGATTCGGAAACAACAGAGCGCGAGGAAAACCTGACAGATTCAAACCAGGACAACTCCGAATGTACTACGCCCACTGCTAGCCAGGATAGTATTGCATTGGCTGAGCTGGGCGACGACGAGCCCACGCCTTCCGCGCCCACACCCACACCCGCCGACCCGATGCCTACACCCACACCTGCGCCGGTACCGACCCTTGCGCCTGCTGTGCCAGCGCATGTGCCCGCAGAAATATCGTCGAGGAAAATTAGCACCGCATCTTCTATAGGCAAGTGTATTGTTTCAAAATTTGACGCTAGAAGATTTGTGTAATGTATATTATAATAATGTCGGGAAAACCTTTCAAGTTATAATTTTTTTTTTAAGTGAAATTTGAGCTAAAGCAAATAATAATAATTAAGTTTATTGCGTTTCCTGTAAATAAATTCTCGAAATCAAAACGAAGTAATAAGTAGTATAATAAAAAAGCAAAATGAGGTTTTGCTGTAGTTATCGGTCTATTATATTTCATGCGGTATGAGCTAGGTGATGAGTAAACTATAATATAAGCGCGTTAAAATGGCGTTCGTTAAATATGTGTCTGACATTTCTACCTTTAACTTTTTAAAAAAAATTGTTTTGTAAGAAAATATAAGTTTTTAATATGTTTAATAAACATTATCCGTTAAGAGGTAAACTATTAAAAAATAATCTCTTAAAAACGCTATAACTGTTATCGCTGTTCAGGTTCTAATCAATCCGACGGTGGGTCAATGGCACCAGATCGCTCGGGGAGCTCAGAATCACAAAATGGTGAGAAAAAATCACAAAAGCCCACTCGTAAAATATCAAGATTTCTAGTCAGCCCTGTGGTAGATCGCGGCGAGGACGCGCCGCACGAGAAGACTGAGCCGGAGAAACCTGCAGAGGCCAAGCTTTACTCGGAAGTCGCCAAAGAACCGCGCAGACCCGAACCTCAAGTCAACGGCCTTCCGGAGGAGTCTCCGCAAGTGCAACTCGCAACACAAGTCATTCCTCAAGAGAAACATGTTCCTAACCAGCAGTATTCAGTAGCTTCACAAATTCACGCTCCCCAGAGCGTCGCCGAGCAACGGATGGAAACTAGGCCTGAGATCCCGCTAACCGCACCGGTACCACAGAGCACGATACCGCCGATAACCGCTCCAATCGCCACTAACATGCAGGCGACCATCCCACAAGCTTTGCCCTTTCAAACCGCCGTGATGAACCCTAACTTGCTTACTGGGTCATTTCAAGCAAACCTAACCAACTTGAGCACTCCATTGCAAATAGCTACAGATACACCGCTTCTGGGTTTGAGTCAAGTTGGTACACCGATGGGGATGAGCGCAGATTTGGGGTTGAGCATGGGCTTGGGTATGGGCCCGGCGATGCCTGACCCCGTGGGATTAAATCGACTTCCGTTTGCGCAACCTACGCTAACGCCTACACCTGGACTGAGTGATACGCTGCCCAACGCCGAGAATATACAAAGGATGTTGTTGAAGCAGAATATCATAAAGTGAGTAATTAGAAAATTATGGTAATTACGAATTTCGCTTGTAGGTAGTTAAATGGTTTCATTGAATCTCTTATTTATGCTGCTACACAGTAATGTGCACGTTAATGAATTCTGCTTGAAATTTGTATCCACTGACATAACGAAACTTAATAATTGCCACAAATATTAAATTTTATAAAACTTTACAATATTGCGTATGTCTCAACATGCCAAAGTATACTGGTAAACTGATATTTTTACATAATTTTATTTCAGCCAGCAGCAGAACCTCACGGGTCCAAACTTACTGGGTCTTCTCAACCAGCCACAGTACCCTCAGCCCGACCTCGCCCTGCACGCCAACCTGCTTACGAACGCGCAGCCAGGTACTGTAAACAAAATGGTTTAAAAGCGATGCTCTTAGTAACTATATGTAATAATCTGTGGCGCAGTGGTAAACTGGCATACAGTGAAACTGGATTGTGCCCAGTTCGGTTCCTGGGCTATGTCATAAAGTTTTTAAGCCGTTTAGAGAGCGGTCGATCTCGTATTGCAAATTTGCCTCCATAACCTGCATCGAGGTATTTTTGCTGTTGATATATGAGAGCTAGATATTTTTAAATAACCACTAAATATCTATGAAAAATTATTATCAATAAAGAAAAGTGTTATTTGTACAACAAAAAAAGTTCAATGCAAGCCTATATAGCCTGAGTAGATACAAATTTGTAATCAAATAGGTTCTTAAAGTTGTAGTCAAGCTTTGAATGTTTGCATGAATTATTCATTGCTCGATGATAGTATAGTAGTTAGTATCGAATGAAATAGTTCACTAAAACAGCACGCTTTAATTCCTTTTTTGCATACATGTAATGTGTTTTACTGTAGTCTTTAATTTTATTAGTAATGTGTTAACTTACTAACGTATTTCTGTTTTTACTTACTATAAGCAATATTGCATTTGCTTTTGTGTATTGTGATGAAGTATGTACAAGTATATATATATGATATCACAATTGTTATATATTTGTTACACTAAGTTTTTTGAGTATTTATTAAAGTATGTTCATCTTATGGTGACAGATTTTTTTTCTTCATAATCACAGTAGACTAAACTTAAAATCGGTTAGGGAATTATCTATAATAGCTTTCTTGATGTCTGATGGTAACAGTTTAAAATTTTCTTATATTTATTTATATGATTCTTATATTTATTAATATGAAATGTTTCCTTCTACATGTGGATAGCGGTAAATATCTATTGAACTTCATCTGTTGTGATTAATGTGGGTAACCTTGCGCGTGCGCATATAAGAGCGTGTGTCGTTTATGCTCAGCGTGCGGCGCGGCGAGCGCGAGGCTGCCCATGCATTACCAGCCGCAGAAGTACTACCAGCCCGTGCTGGCAACTGCGAACGATTTCATAGGTAACACATGTCAATTGGCAATTTTTTTTATCGAAATTTCGTATGTAATAGGTTTCTTAGTCCACTGCTGATGTACTAGTAGCCTAGAGTGGTAGTAATAAGGAATATGCATATATACTACTAGTAATAAAGTTGTCTGCGACTGTTTGGGAAAGACTATTTCGTAGCGCATTTATCTAGCACCGAGCAGTACTGTGAAAACATTACTGTGTTACGGTTTGATAGGCGCTGTATGCTAGTGAAATTACTGGGGTAACGAGACTTCACACCTTGTGTCTCAAACTGACAAGCATAATATGGTGCAAAGTATATCATCCTAATTGTTATGAGTATGGTAGTTATTCTCCATCAGCTAGCTTCTATGTATGAAAAAAACTTTTTTACTTATATTCATGTAAAATAATTTAAAATCGTTATTGATATTCACTTTATTAATTTTGATTAAAAGCATGCAAAACCACAATGTTACTTGAGAATGTTGCACTTATTGTTGTACTCTAGCATTGTAAATAACAAATAATAAGTTTATGTTTACTTTCAAGAATTTTATCTAAAAAGCATCTTTTGTACGTGAAATTTAAGAAAATCACGTAGATTTTTTTTGGCAGTTTTTTTCCAGTGGAGATTGCGATTCAATTGGACTTTCATAACATTTAAACGAATTATTTAAGTGTTATAAAATATGACTATTTTTGTTGCCGTTGACGGATGCCAGAAATCAATAGAAAAAAGTATTTAAAAAAAACATTATTGGAATGACGACAGCTCAGCAGCAAGCGCTGCAGAACTCTGTATGCCACCTGGGAGCGCCGGGACTTGGCGCGGGGTTCGGGCTGGGACTGGGGCTAGGGGCACCACTGGCCGCGGGCCTCGCCGCGCCAATGCTTCAGCACCAGGCCATAGGCCTCGCCACGCAGAACCTCGCGCTCAACCAAAACCTTATGGGGCAGAATCTTGGACAAAATTTAGGTGAGTTTCTTTTTACAAATTGGTATGCGTGAGGTCTCTTTCTTGTTATAAATATAATGGTCTCCTGGATACAAGTGAAAATCCTGTTTTCAGTTTAAGCAAGATATTTTTTTTATTCTACGAAATTTCGTGTCGAGCAGTATGTCGTCCATTGATAGTAAATGTTATGTCAACCCATATTAATAATGCAGTGGATAGAATGACGAACAGCACAACATTTTGTTCATAGCTCTGATAGTCTCTTTACCGCCACTGAGTTCTACGTGTTTTGCGTCTAGTTGCTACGTGTGTTTACCAATATTAGGCTGCATAAATGAGCGTTGTACTTACCTATACGGTCTCTTGCAATAGTTATCTGTTACCAGTAAAATGTGTGGTTTAGCTATATATAGCAAAAGCAATGATTGTTTGCACTCTTTAGTATAAGGTTTTTACTTTAGTATTAAGGAATTATTATTGTTCTTACAAAGTACTTATGAATAGTAATAATTAGTAAAATATTATTAAAACTTTATTTTACAATGAAGATATTTTATTTTCGTCTGTATGTTTACAGGTCTAGCAACACAGAATTTAGGTGTAGGCAGTCAGAATCTCATGGGCGGTCAGAAGTTTGGTTTGAATGGGCCCGGGTTGTCGCTGGTAGGGCCGGGTCAGATGCACCGCAACGTTCATCACCCCCACCATCCTCACCATGCCCACCACGCGCTTGCGCGAAGAGCTGTCGACGTAGACGGCGCTGGTAAGTGGCGAATGACAATGGTGTAATACCCAATTCTTCTTAAAGTAATATGCAAATAATTTAAATATTTCTATTCTTCTCGACCTATGATTGTAAATTGTTTTTAACATTTTATCTAGTTTAAGAAGTATGCAGCAAATTGTAAAAAATATATGGTTTCTTATGGCAGTAGGTTTACTAAACTCCGCACCATTAGTGTCTAAAGAATAGGAATAAGGTAAACGTCCATACATCGCTTAGGAGGACTTGTAGGGGAGGGGTTACCACCGAGGGTGGTGTTAGTAGGTAAAACTCCCACACATCTTTTCTATGAATATAAATAAGACGTACTTGTAGATTTACAAGTACGTACGTACGTATTAGGCTCTATTTAAATTATTCCCAAGGTTGGGTACGGTTTTAGCACATAACCGACTCGAGTGTTAAAACAGCATTATGTCCTGCAGGTGTCACGAATTTAAACTCGACGGGCTCCTCGCAGCCCAGCACACCTAACAAGAGCCAGTCCTACGAGTACATGCTGTCTCTGCAGCAGAAGCTGTCGTCCATATCTAATAGTGTAAATATGTTTACTCTTAACGATATTTGTCTTCATAATTAACAGTCTTATCAGATGGAATATATTTTCATCATTCACTGTATACGGCTTTTTTTCATTGACCAAAATACCATAAAATGACTAAGATATTTATCAGATGGTAATTGATATGCCTGTCTATAACAACGCGGCGTTAGTTACGATGATCTATACAGCATAACATTGTTATCGTCGTTTTAAAATATTACATGGTAAGTGTCGTTACCCCAGTAATTTATTAGCACGAAATTTTTTCAAGTGGATAAACAGTAATGGTTGCGTACTTCCGTTTAGAAATTTTAATCAATTCAGAACATTATGGCAAATTTCTTTGTTGCTGTTCCAGGGCCCGGTATCACCACAGTCGCCGATGGAGTACAGCCCCGTGCTGTCGCCTACGCAACGGGCGATGCACGCCATACCTTCGCATAAGGTGTGTTGGCAATGATTAGTAGCGATCAAATTTTTTTTTTGCTACATTTTCACTCAACATGTTAAATTACGGTTGAGTGTTACCAGTGGTAAAAACAAAGTCTCATAACTATATCCTGCTAAAAGTGTAATTTGTGATAGTCCCAATCTTTGAATATTAATAAAATTGCTTGTGTTCTCGGCAGGTTGATGGTAGTGAAACGCTGGGCAGCGAAACTGGCGAGGTATCGGAGCTGAGTGGTGTGGGCCCACCGCGAGAGGCGGCGCATGCCTCGCGGTTGGCGCACCTGGACCACGAGCTCAGCAAGATCAGCCTGCACTACAAACATCCGCCCGCTAAGGTTATTTAGCCATTTTTTATATAGTCACATCTTGTGCCTCGAAGCGATAATCGTGATGTGGATATATATGAATCATTTCTTAACGCGTATTATAGACGTTCATACAAATACAAAACAAATATACTTTATTGTGCACTATCACAGAGTTACAAAAAAAAAGAAAGTACATCAGGATTTTCCCAAAAGGCTGTCTTATCGCTAACCAACGATCTCTGCCAGACAACCTTTGGGTAGAGAGTAGCTAGCGTTCATATCACTTAAGATAATTTGAACATCTTGTTTATCTAGATTTTTGTCGAATCGAAAGTAAAATATCAAATCATATGTATTTTTCAGGACGTGTTCATCGAACACAGCGCGGAGGAGCACGACATGATGTCGGACAACATTAACGACGGCCCCGTTAACACCTACGAAGGTAATTATTATTACTTTTTTATATTAACCATCATTGAAACTTTCAGCGCTGAATACTCTACTGCAGGATGGTTAGTAGCGAAAGTATTACGCCTGGCTTTTAGGGGCTAAATATACAAATTAGTTTGATCCACATATCACTTAGCCTATCATATGTTACTTTTCAGTTTTGTTGTAAGCTTCGATTATGTTGATATGGTGTGAATTTTTTGTTGTTATTTTAACCACGGTATAGCGCATGGCTTGCTTTAGTTGATAAAGATTAAGTGGTTCAACCACCTTATATAGACTGACTGGAGCAAACGTATTAAGACAATCCATGATTGGTCAACATGAAAAATTATTAATTTAGTACAGAGTTAGATTTGATCTAGTAGTTGGAAGTAAATTGTAAGTAAAAAAATGTACACTACTTACAATATTAAAAAAGTGTTGAGACGTTAATTAATTTATCCGTTCATTATTAGAACCAATATTTTTTATACAATAGTCTAACACTTAATATCAATTGTATATTTTTTTATTTAAACATTCATCAATTGTTACTCGCCTAGAATACTCTGGCTCTCATATGTAGACAATTGGAACACATGAATGATGTAATGGCTGGGGCGAGGGGGGTGATAATGAAATATAGGAATTGAGTAAAACGGTGTACTATAGATCTCATGGTTAGAAAGTAAACTCTTAACCACTTCGCCGCAGAGACAGTAAAAGTACATTAAAGTGTAAGAGGAATAAATTTTGTGATATATTGTATTATGAACGTGATGCTCGTTACATTAAAGATACATTGGTGCTTGTATGGTATCTGTATTGCGTGGTTGGACCCTTAAACGCGCACTTGTTGTAGAGCTGGGTGAGGAGTGGGAGGGCGACAGGCGGCGCTACCGGGTGTCGCGCGCGGCCCCGTGCCGCGGGTATTCGTTGTGCCGACTGCTGCCGCGTGTACCGCCGCGTGCGCGCGACCACGGTACGTAGTGTGGTATGCTGTTACTCCAATCAAGAGCGTTGGACGATGAAATATGTATCCAATAAAAAAAAGTGTGTGTAGTGAAAGAAGTAGGGTGTAAGGGGTCCCACACAACACCCCACAGGATCAAAGCCAACCTCATCTCCACGCGGTGCACCCTGCTAATCAACAAACGAGGCTCTGGCTCCCCATCAACTTACATCAGACCAGCGTGGTGGGAGGACGGCCCATGTCCTCACACTATTGGAGGAGATTAGTGTCCAGCAGTGGACGTGTATCAGCTGATGAAGTAGAAGATAAAGAAGTGTGCAGAAAAGTTCTTTATATGTCAAAACCGTGATGTAAAAGAACAATGTTTTGTCGTTCTTTTTTTTCTTTTGGATTTTGTAAAGTGTGTAATTCAAGATCAAAGAAGTTTTATTGTTCTCTCTTTCTTTGGCAGTAGTATGGATATGCAAACTGTAGTTTATTTAGCATCAATGTTATTTTTATGAGATGTGGTGACAAGTTGCTATTGCTGGAGAAAGAGTCTGGGAAGGTACCACCGCAGCGCCTATTTCAGTTTCAGTTGTATGCTGTTACTATAGTCCAGTATGAAGAGTTATAGACAATGGAATACAGTGCTAAGAGGCAAAATAACTTGTATCTTAAAATAATGAGTGCAAAGTATTTCAGTTTTTATTTAAAACTTTATTTGCAAACAAAAAAGATAAAAAAAATGAACCTAATTCTAAAAGGTTTTCACTCTCAGTCTACCACAGGGTCGAGTAGAGAACATGGTCTTCAAAAAAAGAGTGAATAGAGTGAATTGTTAGGTTAATGCACTTTACCATCATCGACCACATCTTCACTTAACACCAGGTGGGATCGTGGTCAAGCATTAACCTATACATAAGTAAAAAAAAACATTAGTAAGGGTGCTGTGTTGTGATATAATCTAAGATAGAGTAACATTATGTTATATGAATAATAAATATATTATTATGAATATATACAAATATCATTAAGGCATACTGTGAGAAAGGTCAACACTTATATAAAATATACATATACTGAAAATAAATACATACATAGTTATGATAGCTGACATGGACGCGAATAACGGAAAAAAGGATATATCATAGTGACGTGTAACATTTCAACAACATTCGCTTGAAGATATTCTGATATAAATTATATTTACAAGCGCTTCATTGTTATGTGCATTTGTATCGTTTGTTACAGGAAAAGAGGCGTCGCACGGGTTTGCTGAAGGTGGAGTGGACGACGCTTCCTGCGACAACGCGTCGTGGTGCGAGGAGGGGGCACCAGAGCCAGCTGACACGTACGTGCTGACGGACACGGCGCGTGCGCGCTGCTATGTGCTCACTGACGCCCTCAGCGGGCGCGTCGCGACCGTCCTAGACCCGGCGCCGCACCAGGTACTTCTCTTTAACAACCTTTTAACCCATTCGGGACAGATTGCACACCGTGTATGCAATAATAATAATGAGCAATTATCTGTTATTCTGAGTTAAATAATCGTCGAGAGAAGATTTTTTTGAAATAATAGTATCTATAAAGTATAGAAAAACAAAATTTACCATTGGTTTTATTGCGTACCAAAGCAAAACATTTTGTTTGGAGTTTCAAAATCTACATTTTTAGAAAATATCAATGTAAAAACCCATATTTATCGAATTCTATTTTTTAAATTTATCACCAATAGCAATAGTATCGCCTATATACACCGCCTAATCAAATAATATAAGAAATAATTTCTTACATTGAATATTGCGTATTCATAATTTCTTATAATGTAAGAAATTATGAACACGCAGCCTGCGCTTAAGATAATATGATGTTTTCCGGTCCTTCCCAATCTCGAAACAACGATCTGGTGAAGATTTCGAGTTACCGCTTGTTGAAGATAGTGAATAACAGATCAATGGAAACTTGAAAGAGGTTAAGCAGAGACTGATGATGATATGTTAGCTTATAAGCTTCTGTTTTAAGATAGCTTTTTTAAATTCAGATGTACATTAAGAATCAATTAAACAAATCAGAAAACAAATTCTCACCAACCTGCATTGAGGCAGCGCGGTGCGAGATAGCCCAGATCCAGATAATTGGAGCCTATGTCTAACAGTGGACGTCTATCGGTTGATGATGATGATGAAAGAATCAATACATTACAGGGCGAAATGAAACAGAATAGGGAGGCGGCTTCCGATGATCGTGAGCGCAGCTTCTTGATACTTGATCCGGCGCGTGACATGACCTGCATCGTCATCACTCGCACCTTAGACCTGGAGAAAGACGCCGCCTTTGAAGGCTTTGTCGAGGGCCGGTACTCGCATGAAAATGAATCAGAGGTAAAGCATCTATATGTTGTTTATGACAGATTTTTTCTTAATATAACACACCTCTTAAAGGTAGACTTTTTTGCCATGCACAAAAGTGTTAGAATATGCTCAGGCCAGATCCTATCTTACCCTCAAACATTTGGAAAAAAAGGCAGGTATTCATGTCTTTAGTCTTTTATGACATGAACAGTTAGGACTGATTAGAAGAGTGGCTGCTTCACTTAAGTCTATGAGAAGAGTGAACAGGATTATTCAACATTAATATTCTTTACATTGAAAGACCGCTTACCATCAGGTGGAATAGTAATTAAGCAATTGTCTACATAACCTTAAAATATCGATTCTTTAGCCGCGAAATCAATTTTACTGGCGGTAGCTCTCTGTTGCTACAGATTAGGGGGGAGAGGTAGGTATTACCGCAGCTCCTATATCTACCGCCAAATAGTAATGTAATGTGCAAATTAGAGGGTAGTAAAATAAGTAATGTATAAGTAATTAGAATTTCATTAAGAGGATGCAATGTTTTGATAAATCTGCTAAGATTTTAAGACATTATCTGTAACTGTAAAAACAAATGTATATGTAAGAAAATAAATAAAAAAAAACATTACTGTTTTCCGGATTGAAGGGTGCTGTTTTCTAGTGAAATCACCGAGGTCGAGAGCAATGTGGTGCTGGGTATACCATCTTAACCAATGCCACATTGTTATGAGCTGGCGTATCTCTTACCATCAACGTCTTGCTTGTGTCGTCGCCACGTTAAATATAAAAAAAAACATTTGTCTATCTGGTCTTCACTCAATTGTATCTGCATGACTAGTTGTAAAATTTGCGCCTGCTTTTATCACTTGGCAATAATTACCTTGAGCCATCGCGTGGAAGGGTTTTTATAAAACTACATGCTTGGGACTATTGCCCCAAGCAAGATGTTAAGTTAATAAAAACTGAGAGAGAACTGACTTTATTTAGTAATACAAGCTCCTTATATACTAAGGTTATACAATGGGTCCTTATGGCTAGTTTATGAACAACATGTGGTTAATAGATCTGTTATCGAGTGGTAACAGATTTATATTTTAGTTTATCAGTAAGTGTTTCCCTTGTTTATTGTTGGCCTTCCTCTTATGGCAACATAACTCAGTTCTTCTATCGTTATTGGCAATGAAACATAAGTAAATTAAAAAAAAGTTTTTATTTATTATCACTAAATTTTAACCAAATGTACTATTTTGCTTTAACTTAATAAATATCGCACGTGGTAAGTATAATAATATTATTTATATCAATAATTAAAACATTGATTTTAAAAAAAGCAGTCCTTTGCTGCAAAGTAATTAGTGTTGTCACAGTAATTGATGAGTAACTTGACAATATAATGGATAGCAGGAAACAGCGGAGAGCATATCAGCGACTGAGGAACTGAACAAGTGGCGAACGGTGGACATCGAGGGGCAACCGTGGAGGGAGGGCGACACTGTGTCCGGGGGCGAGGGGGCGGAGGTGGCAGCCGGGGGCGGAGCGCGGTGCGTCAGCGGCGTCCCCGCCGGCGGGCTGCTGGCGGACGTGCTGCTGGAGGACGCGCTCACCGACAGAGGTTAGTGAAGCGAGCCGCCTGGATAAGGACCATTAACGTTGGATTAATATTCAAGTTGGTCACATAGACAGAAACATTTTTTTTTATTTATTTATTTTCCGGAAGATCAACAGCCGTTTACACAAAGTAGATATAATATTAACTCTTCTTTGCATGATTTTTTTTATGCAACAAACGTCGGAATTACAAGTTCAAATTAATCAATTAACAGTGATGTTAGTTTTGTTTTTGACAACTGCGTTTCGTTTTCGCTACAGCGTTATAAAATTGCCAGCAGCAACAAATATAAAGTACACTGGTTTTGTGTACCCGTTTACCGGCATTAAGTTATGATGGAAATTTCCATCATTATGCAAAGAAGGGTTAAACAATAAAAATATCCAATAAAAGGTCTTCACAAATAAAAGACATATTAGACAAATATTACAGCGCAAACAGAACAAAGAGAAAGCCAAAAAAAAATAATCTAACAGAACTGAAGTTGCAAAATCACAATATGAAGAGTTTCGCTTAGTTTAATTTAAAGTTGCCAATAATGAAAAAAGTTCGATAAAAAGCTTGTCTTACAGAATTAGTTGATGAATTGAATATGACTAAATTTGAAATTTTATAATGTCTATTAATGAAGGAACCAGCTCGCCACAGAAAGGAATTTTGACGATAGAGAATGCCGTAGGAAGATGTATAGGTGTGTGGTGGCGTGCTGATTTCTTTGGTTTGGTATCTTTGGTATTGTTACCACAAAAACACACACATGACATACAAATATGTTATATAGTTTCTGAGTACAGGGCTCAACTGAAATGGCTACCTGTACGGAGGCGACGGGATGTGTACGTTTTATCTTTTCTTTACTCTTTACTTACTAGTCCTCACGCTCCTTCATATCTCTGTGAGCGCTTCGAGTATCTTGTTCCTTACGGATCTCAATGTCGCTCCTCTAAATCTTTACTTCTCAAAATACGAACGCATTCTTCCAAACGGTACAGTAATTATTTTACGGTAAAAGCAGTGAAACTCTGGAATGCTCTTCCTCATGATATCCGCGCCTGTACCTCCTTACCTATCTTTAAGAAGAGAGTTAAAGACTATTATCTTCACCTGCATATTTTATATTTACTACTATGTTAACTTGCGATATATTTCCTTCCTTATATGTTACTATTACAAGTACACGGTACATCTACACTAATAATTAAAATAGTTTCTCATTCCTATTTGGGTGTGCTGAAAGAGAATTCTTTTTCAGGGTTAAAGCTCACCTTTGTCATACAGTTACTTTTAGTAAATAATTTGTTATATATATGTATACGTACATGTACTCTCTTTTCATCCATCTCTTTGATTGCGCAACACTCAGAAGCATACATTATGATGATATCATTACAAAAAGAAGAATATTTCATATAGAAATAATTTATATTGGACTTGCGGGAGCAGTCAATTTGACTGGTCTGGTAAATCTAGTGTCAATAAATGTAATTTTGTATTATCGCTGTGTCAAATGAAAAATTAAATTAAGTAAAAAAAAAGGTGGGTTTTAATAATCAAGTCTTGGAGACTTTGCGGTAGATATCACAACGCCTTATTCTACCGCCTATATATCGATTTTTATTTAAAAAAACTTTATCGCAACACCTTAAAATAGGGTCCAATACACGGACTTAATGCCTACAGACATTCTCTGCCAGTCAAGCAATGAGGTAAGAGATGATGTGGTAGGTGAAGTCTGAAGGATATATTTAACTAGAATAATACCGTCATTATTTGAAATATATATATAAATACAATTCAAGTAGAGGCACACAGAGATATATATATCCCAATGCCTTTTCTTTAAATGTCTTTGTAGCCAGTAAGTTACTCTAATAAGTAGATTCCCCTTCGGAGAGGGTTCCCGAGTTGTACCGGGCGGCGCGTTTCGTATTCCGACGCGTCGCCACTTAGGGATCGTATAACGGGAGGGGTGCTTCACACCCCATCCCCGAGGTGGGCACAGAGCGGGGGTTGCTTATGAACTGCTCGATGTTATCCCGTGACCCCCGTATAAATTCGGACGAGACTGGAGTACCGTGTGAAGATTCTTTTAGTCGGTCGAAGTCCGACACTATCCCAACGCCGGCCGTTGTAGGTAGCATCGCCTCTCTGATGAGTGATGGCAAGAGTCGCACCATCTTCATCAGGTACGCCAGAGAAGTTGTCGGAAAAGTTATAGAAATGAATAAGACCGCAACTGAATAAGGCGTGAAAGAATGTAAAAGAAATAGAAAATAAATTGTAAAGGATACTGTAAAAATTGGAAATTGTATTTTGAGAAAAAGAAAAATAAAAAATTGTACTAGTTAAGGTCTTAAAATAAGAAAAATGTAAAGAGAAATAAATATAGAAAAATGTAATAGAAATAAGAAAAAGTTGGAAATTGTGAAGATGAGGCGGTTTTTGGCATCAAAGGCGACGCATGAAAGAGAATGAAAAGTATGGAAGAAAGATATTGTTGAGTGAAAGGAAGAAATTTGGGAAAGAGAGAAATAAATAAAGCAACCCATAGACCATTACTCAAAACACGAAAAGGAACGAGTATAAACAAAAAAAAATGTATATATATATATAAATAGATTCAATATATATGAGAAGGTTGATTGATTGATAAGTTTAGTTGTATATGGTGACCGTCTGTTGCAGTGTGGTGCCGGCAGGTGGTGCTGCTGTCGGTGCGCGCGTCCGCGCAGTTATGACATGTGTAGCGACTCACCAAGTACCTTATATTTATTGTACCATGTAACATATGCTATATATCTATATCATTACTCCTAAATAAAATATTCATATGTGATATCTCGCAACTGAGTTTTATTTATTAACAACATCTTTAACTGTTTTCTTTTATTGTCTTTTTTATTTGATTTACCAACGCCTGTTTACATTAATACTATTACAAGAAAAACTTACAAGATATAAAAAAAAATCATAA